>JADHZA010000281.1:0-29624 GCA_018831705.1 Torrubiellomyces zombiae
GTATAGTTCTCCCTCTAGCTACTAAGTAATACTAATTTACTAGTTAATTAATAATATATTTAAATATAGAACTTAAAAAAAAAAAAAAAGTCTATATAATTTAAATATATATAACTTAAGCTTTATTTTTTTTTTCCTAAAAAAATACTAGTATATAATATAAGGAGACTACTAAATATAAAAATCTTTATAAAACCTTATATAAAAATATATCCCTTAAAACCTACTTACTTAAGTATTTAAACTACTATAGTATTCTTTAGTATCTTTAAGCTTAGTAAGTCTATTAGAGTCTTACTTACTAGTATTTAAAGCTTTTAATATAAGCTTTAAATTTACTATATTTTTAAACCTAAATAATATAAATACTTACTAGCTATACTTTTAAACCTATTTAACTAAATAATTCTTTAATAAGAAAAATATATACCTATATTATTTTTTAAGTTAGAACTAATAAACTTAAAAACGCTTAAAAAAAGGATTAGCTCTAATATAAATAAGGAGAATTTTTAGCTAGTAAATAAAGTAATAAAGAAAATATAGCTAGTAAATATTAAAAAGTTAACTTTAAAAGTTAGGAGTATTTTCCTATAAGACCTTATAATTTAATAAAGAAAAACTTTACTAGACTTATTTAAGATAAAACTTAACTTATAAAATATACTTTTAAATTAATTAGTTAAATATAAAAGTAATAAGAATAATAAAGAAAAGGAAAGACTAACTATACTAAGGCAATTTAAAAAGCTTTAAAATAAAGTACCTAGTAAAGCCTTACTACTATTAATATTAAGGCTAAATACTTTTAATTTAAAAACTTTAAAAAGGAAAAGTATAAAGCTAAAAACCTTAAAATTATAAACTTTAAAAAAAAAGAATACTTAGGAAATTCCTAAGATTTTAAAAAAGTAAAAAACTAGATTTATAGCTAATAAAGAATTAAAAAATAAATACTTTATTAAATTACTACTATTTTATAAAGAAAGCTATAAAATAATTAATAAGTAAAAAATTAAGATCTATTATAAAAATTTAAAATATTTTTTTAAAAGAAAAAAAATAAGTTTTAACTTTAAAACTAATAAAGTTATATTCTTTAAAGCTATAAAAGAAACTATAAAACTAAGTACTAGAGCTTTTTATATAGTTATAATAGTAGCCTTTAAACTTAACTTAATTAGTAAAGTAGTAGTAATAAAAGTAATTTATATTAAAAGAATAAATATATATATAATTATAGCCCTTACTAGTATTATACCTAAAAAGAATTAAGGGTTTATTTATAAGCTATTTATAAAAGCTTTTAAACTTTTAAATAAGGATAGATTAATATAAGAATAATAATTAAAGAATTAGGAGGAGTATAAAAGCTACTAATACTATTTAATTAATTACTATATAGTAGGAATTTTTTTATAATAGATATATTTTATTTTACTTTTAAGTTAGTTTTATAGTTATTTCTACTATACTATACTTAAAGGTAAATAGTATATTAAGGGGAGGATTATAATAGAAAATTAGTACCCCCCTTATATATAGTAAAAGAAAAGTATTAAGATAAGTATAATTAATTAATTAAGTAGGTAATAGTTAATTAAAATAGAGTAAAAAGGTATAAAAGGGCTAAAGGCTATATTATTAGTTATAAATAATAGATATAATATAGTTTAGACTTTTTAATTTATAAGTTTAATTATTTTATTATTTTAATATAATTATATAATTATAATTACTTAATATTTATTTAATTAATTAATTTAACTTATTAAATAACCTTTAAACCTATAATATTTTATTATATAGTTTATTATAGTTATATTATATTATTATATTTTCTCCTTTTTCTTACTATACTACCCCTAGAGGTATTTAGGTAATTCTAATACCTCTATCTTAGTATTTTACCTATAATAATAATAATTATAGTTATATTTAATATATATTTTTAAAACTTATAATACTTTTAAAAATATAGCTAGGATTTTATAAGGCCTAGGGAAGATACTAAGGAATTATAATACTTATATATAAAGTACCTTTATAAGGCTATACTTACTAAGCTTAGTATATATATATAAAATATACTATTAAAAAAAATAGTATTTTATAACTATAAAATATATACTTAATATAGTACTAAATAGGTTATATTATAAAAGTTACCTTAATATTAATTATTTAGGCCTTATTAGAAAGTATACTAGGACTTTTAAGACTATAAGCTTAGCTATAATAGTATAAATTAGTTTTTAGTATTTAAAAATAAGTATAGTAAATATATCCTCTATAATAAGGCTAAACTACTTATTTTTTTTAACCTTAACTCTATTAAGTTTAAAGTTTTTAACTAATTTTTTAGCTTCCTTAAGTAACTTAGGGTTAGTAGCCCTAATAATAATACTTAAAGTATTTAATACCTTATACGCCTTCTTTATACTAATAAAACTATCCTCCTTAGTTTTCTTAATTATTTCCCTAGTAATATTACTACTAAAGGCTTATTTTTTACCTATTATATCTTTATATATATAAATTAGGCTATTATCTTAGTTAGTAATAAGGGTCTTAACCTTTAACTTATATTCTTACCTAGTAAGTAAAGTCTATAGTCTTTACGTAGTATTATAGGTAAGAGCTAACTAGGTAGCTATATAGCTATAAAAGGTCTATTAACTAAAGTAGTTTGCTAGGTTAGGTGTAAGGTTTTATATATATGTAAGGTAGTAGAGGCTTATATAGTTGTAGAGGGTTTACTAGGTTAGGTATAAGGTTTTATATATGTGTAAGTTTTATAGTAGGCTTAACTCTTAGGTTAGGCTGTGTTTATAAGAAGGACGAAGTTTTCCTCTATTTTATACGTAGGCTCTAGGGGCTCTTATAGTTAGGCTATAAAGCTTGTTTACTTATATAAACTTTTTAAGTTATTTCTTAAAAGTTTAACTAGAGAGGTGTATAACTAAGTTAATAATAAAGGTTTTTAACTATAGTTATAACCTCTTAGTTTATATGTTTGTGTTATTGTTACGTGTGTGTTAACTATACTAGAGGTCTAGTATAACCTTAACCTAGTCTATATAGCTAGAGGTAGGGTATTACTTTTCTTTTATTTAATAATCCTATTATTAAGTCGGCTAAAGTAGCTAGCGGCCTAACTTCTATTTATCCTATATAACTATATAGTAAATATATAAATATAATTTTACTACTTAATAAAGTATATAATATAGTATTTAATATACTTATTTATTTTAAATACTAAATTAAAAAGTAATATAGATTAAATATATATAAACTATACTTAGATAATAAAAAAGTAGTAATAGTTATAGTAAAATAAATAGCTTTTTAATACTAGTCTTTAGTAAAGGGTATTAATTTTAAATTTACTTTTATATTTACTTATAAGCTAAATAATTATATAAAGTAGTTAAAGTAGTTAATTACTAATTAGTTAATTTATATACTTATAGGCGTATAACTCTTACTAGAGCTATAGCTTAAAAGTATATATATTATAGCTTTTCTATATAATATTAGCTTTAATAAGTCTTTAAAGTAAAAAATACTAAATAAATATCTAGAAGTATAGTTTAAATTATATACTTACTTATTAATAAAAAAATATATAGTAAATTTATACCTTAATTAAAATATAATATATATATATAGCTACTATATATATTTTTTTAATAAAGATAAAGAAACTAATTAGTATTATAAATATTTTAAAATAAGTCTTAAGGGTTATATAAGGTATTTAGTTAAGTATATAGCCTTAAATATTTACTATATATAAGTCTTTAAGCTAAAGAAGGTTTTAATAACTAGGAATATAATATTTAATAAGTATATATATTATAACCTAGTTAATAAATACTTAATAGAGTTTCTAATTTATAAATTAGAAGCTTAATTTTAAAAGCTATAATTATAAGATTTAAAAAGTAAAAAATTAAACCTTTTATAAATTTTACTAAAAAATAAACTTTTACTATAAAGTTAAATATAGTATTTAAGCTTAAAAGTAAAAGCTTTTTTAAATACTAAAAATAAAGAATAAAGCTTAATTAAGCCTAGAATACTACTAGGATTTTAAATACTATATTTAATACTAGATCTAGGGCCTAGAAATAGCTAAGTACTAGTCTAAATAATAAGTACTTAGTTAAGTATTATATTAACTAACTAAATAGTTAAAGTATATATAAATATATTACTTAATACTATTAAGGTATATAAAAGTTATTATTAAAGTCTAGATAAAGTAATAAATAATATAATATATAATATTATATAGGATATTAAAAAGTAAGCTAGTCTTAAGTATTCTTTACTAAAAAATAATATTTAATAAGTATTTAATAAATTAGTTATTTACTTAGATAATTAAAGTAAAATAACTTTTAGATTAAGGTTAAAAGATATAATAAGGGTAAAGCTAGAAAATTTATAATAATAGTTTTTAAATATAGAAAATATATAGTAAGTATACTAAAGTATTAGAATTATAAAATAAAAAAATAAAAAGTATATATAAGACTAAAAAGTATTATATAAGAAGTAACCTAATAAGTACCTAATTAATTATTTCTAAAGCCTAGAAGATTTTAAATAATAGCTTAAGTAATTACTAGGGGAAAACTATAATATAAAAAGCTTTATAATAGTATTTATTATTTTAGATATATATTATAATAAGGGTAAATAGACTTAAAAGCTTTATTTATATAACTTAGTACTAATACTAAATATATAGAAGTAAGTAATAAATTACTTTTTTTAAAAACTTAATTTAAATAAGCTATATATATAGAGATTAATATACTAATTAAAAAGGGTACTTAAAAAAAAATTAAGTATAAAGAGGCTAAATCTAGGCCTTTATTACTAAAGTAGGTATTTACTTATAAAAATAATACTAAAAGGTACTTTATAAAGTATAAAGTATATATATATATATATAAAGTAACTTTTAAAAGCTTTTAACTATTAAATAAACCTATATAGTAATACTTATAGTATATATATTCTATATATTAATTATACTAGCTATAAAATTTAACTTAGAATTTTAATAATTTAATATTAAGAATATATTTCTATATATAGATTATAATAAGAGTATTAAACTTATAGTATATAAGCTCCTTAATAGTTTTAAATATACTAGAAAATATATAAAGCTATTTAAAGCCTTATATAGTTTTAAAGACTTACTATAGCTATAGTTTTAAAAGCTAAGTATTAAATTAAGAAAACTAGGGTTTAAAATAAGTAAAAAAAAAGCCTTATTTTTTCTATTCTTTTACTAAGGATATTTACTTAATTTTCTTTATTAATAATATAATTATTACCTAGGTAGCGTAATTGGTTATTACACCTAGAAGACCTCCCTCCTAAGGTAGTCGGTTTAAACCTAGCCTAAGGCAATACTTTTTTAAAGGTAAAGGTATAACTAGTAGACTTATACTAATCTACCTTATAATTAGCTTAAAATACTCCTAAGCCTATACTATAAAAATAGCCTAGTAGTAGCTATTAGCTATAATAATAGTAAAAACTAAAGAAAAAAGCCTAGCCCCTAGCTAATACTAAACCTAGGCTATATATAGTATAATAAATAGTATATATAACTTTATATTAATAAGTCCCTAGCCTAGCCCTTAGCTAAGTTATTAAAAACCTAGGTTATACCTACTATATTAGTATAGTATACTAGTATTTATAATAGTATTATTTACTATATTTTAGCTTAAAATAAGGCTACTACTATAGTAAATATAGTACTTTAAAGCCTCTATTAACTACTAAGTTAATTAATTAACTACTATATAATAGATAGAGGTTAATTATAGCTAGAGTATTTTATATAGATAAGAATAATAAATATACTAACCTAAAGTTAGGTATAAGTTTCCCTAGGTAGGGGTTTTACCTTAGATACTCTAGTTTTTCCTTTATATTTAAAATCAAGTTTCTAGAATCTTACTTAATAGGTAGCCTAGTATTAATTTAATTTAATATAATTATTATATACTTAAAAAGACTAAAATATATAGCTAATATACTTATCTAAAGCTTAAAATAAGTATATAAATTAGAAAATAAAAGTATTACTAAGTTCTTTTTAAGTATCTAAATTATTAAGGATAAGGGAAATAAGTATATTTATTTTAGCTATAAGGCTTATATTAATAAGGTTAGTAAGAAATATAATATAGTAGTTAATAATACTTTCTTTACTATTTTAATCTTTATATATAAGCTAAAAAAGTATAAGGGATTAATAACTAAATAAGAGATTAAGTATTTTTAAGAGTAGGTTAAAAGCTTAATATATACTATTATAATAATAAAGCTAGATATAGTATATTTAGTTTTTAAATTAGTAAAGTTTTTTACTAATTTAAGACTTAAATACTAGTAAGCTATAGACTAAGCTTTATACTATTTATAGCTATATAAATACTTTATACTTTATTTTAAAAATAGTAATAATACCTAGGTTTTAAAAATAGCTTTTAATACTTTTTTTATAAATAACTTTATTATTTAATAGTTATTATAAAGATACTTTATTAAGCTTTTTAAAGGTTTTATTATATAAAAAGTAATATACTAATAGACTATAACTATATCTATAATAAAGGTAAAGCTACTAGCTTTATAAGAAGTTATATATAAGTCTATTATTTTATAATATTTTTTTTAAGAAATTAAATTTTATATTATTATAAAAAATAACTAAGACTTATACTATAATAATTAGTAAATAATCTATTTTATACTTAATATAAGTAAATAAATTAATATATAGTTATACTATATAGATATATATAATATATAGCTAAAATAAGAAATTAAAAAAAATACTTTTATAATTATATATATATTTATTATAAAAATACTAGTAAATAGATTTATTAAAGTTTTTTTAAAGTAGTAATTTAAAGCTTTTAAAAGTATACTTAATTTAATAGACTTATATATAGTTAAAAATATTATAAGCTATAGTTATAGTTATAGTATATTAAAATACTAAGGGGGGGTATAATTATATTATTTTAGCTAAACTAGATTATTATATAAAAGTCTTTTTTTCTTATAATAAAGTATTATAAAAAGTAAATAAAATCTTATAAAATATATAAATAATAAAAATAAAATAAAAATAAATACTAATTAAAATAAAATAAAACTTATTTAAAATAAATTTATTAATATATATTACTTATTAAAGGTATAAAATATTAAAAATCTTACTAGTAAGTACTAAAAGCCTTTAATACTACTTTTTTTTTATTATAATAAGTATACTAGGTATACTTTAAATTTTATTATTATTATTATTAAGCTTTTTATAAATTAAATTAAGCTTAGTAAAAAAAATATATTATAATTTTATTATAAACTAGTAATAAATAATTAGCTATTTAAAAATTAGTTATTAAATAAAAAATAAATAAAAATAGTAAAGTATTAAGCTTATTATATTATTATTAATTATTTTAGTTTTTAATATTTATATAATAATAAAAATTAATATAAAATTACTATTTTAAAAATTAATATAAGTAAGTAAAAAAAAAAAAAAAGAAATTTATAATAGCTTATAAATATAATTATTTTATTTATAAGTATAATAATATTTAAAATATTTATTATTTTTATAATAAATATTATTTTCTTTATTTAATATTAGTAAATTAATATACTTTTTATAAAAAGTTATTTATTATAAATTAAATATATTAAAAATATACTATTTAATTAAATTAAGTATAAAAAAAAGTATTAAAAGTTTTATAAGTATACCTTATTTAACTTATAAGTATATTTTTAAAAAAGTAAAATTATTAAATTTTTTTCTTTATTAATACTTAATAAAAAAGTAGTTTTTTTACTATAAAAGTATTTAAAATAAGCTTTTAATAAAAATAATTTAATTAAAAAAAATTTATTATTAATAATAAATTAAAAAATATAATATATTTTTTTTTTTACTATTATAAATTTAAAATATTATAACTATAATAATAAATAATAAAAAAAAAAGTATTATTATATAATTTTAAAAAAAATATATATATTTTATAATAAATAAAGTAAATATATAACTATAATAAAGTTATATAAAATAATATAAATTATATATATATTTAAACTATTAAATAATATATTATAAAAAATATTATATTTATAATAACTATTTATATAATAAATAAGCTATAATAACTTTATAAAGTATTATTTATTAAAAGGTATATTATAATAAGGTATAAAGTATTATTAATAATAAGTAAAGTATAGATATTTTATTTATAAGCGTAGGAAAAAAGGTTATATATAAGGGTTTTAAAAAAAGTATATAAGAATAGAGATTATAAGCTTTTTCCTATATAAGCTAATTAACTTTGATCTAACTATTTACTTGCTATATATTGTGTGACAACTGTCTTTGTATAAATATGGGAACCCCAACGGGGTTCAGTCCACCTACGGAGTAATTACATATATCTCGGATCAAATATTATTACATACACGTGGTAAGCCAACGGGAGCTAGTACTCGTACCTACTAACCAACCAACACGAGGTTACAGGTACTATTAAGTATGTAAGCGATCGCCCGGAACGGCTCGTCCAGCACGTGCCCATGTCTGGGTGGCACTTTTAAGGTTTTAAGGTGTGCAATCCTCAACCAAACTCGGCCAATCTTGACTTGAGACGCAACAGGGGAGGTTATCTCGCTGCGTATGCCAGTGTTATGTACGACACGTGTATACTTGTACCTGTAGATGTTGCCGCCGGCTGGAAGGGCTGCTGAAGAACGCCAGTCTCACCCCCATTCTGCGTATAAGCGAGGTAACCATACCACATAACGACCCATGTTGATGCGCTACCCATCCTGACGGGATTGATTTCCATAGCGCACGGACCCCAGGGCATATGTACTTGCATGTACAACCGGTAGTTATCTATAATACATGCTTGTACGAGTATTAATACTAATTACATAGGTATCGCCTCACTACGGAGTACTACCAGTAGCATTCTCGGTGTTACTACTCGTATCTTTCCTCGTTATGCCTCGTCCCGCAGCCGAGAACGTTGGGCTCTCGCGGGGGAAGCTTCAAGCGACCCCAGACGACGACGTGCGCGTCACGGATCGCGAGACTTGTTGAGCTTCCTCGACCACATGGTTGACGGCCTCAACAGTCTTTGTCATTTTTCACATCCGTATTCAACACGCCGGTCACCATGTTAAGACCGGCGCAGAACCCGTTCCGCCGCCGATTCATTGTTCTCGTCTTCTCCGTCATCGCCTATTACCTCTACCAACGCCTCTCGACAACGACACCTGTGCCTTCAAATCGACCGTTACGTTACGTAGCCAGTAGCAAAGACTGGAGTAAGGCGACGATATTCTATCCGGTCAACGCGACGATTCCTCTACCCTCTGGCGAACCCCGTGCGCTGCCGCGCATACAACGACAATTCCCAGCAGATTTCAACGACAATGTCGCCAATGCCAGGAAGGGGGCCATCAAAAGGGCCTTTATCAAAAGTTGGGACGCTTATAAGACGCATGCGTGGACCAAGGACGAGCTGATGCCTTTGTCCGGGCTCGGAACGACAACACTATCAGGCTGGTCGGCGCAAATCGTCGATGCGCTCGATACGCTGTGGATCATGGGTCTGCGGGACGACTTCAAGCTTGCTATTAGAGAAGTGGCCGTCATCGACTGGAACCGTCATAGCGGACGTACCATCAATACCTTTGAAGTGGGCATCCGTCATCTGGGTGGCCTTCTTTCAGCCTACGACTTATCCCAGGAACCTATCCTGCTGAGAAAAGCCGTCGAACTTGGTGATCTCTTATATGCCGCCTTCGATACGCCCAACCGACTGCCCTCGCGGTGGCTCAGCTTGAAACAGGCAAAAAAGGGCAAGCAGCAGGCGGATATTCACATGTCAGGGGCTGCGGGCGGCTCGCTATGTCTAGAGTTCACTCGACTCAGCCAAGTAACGGGTGACGCCAAATACTACGACGCCACGGAACGGGTCAAGCGATTCTTCTACCGCGTCCAAGATGAGTCCCTGGTACCAGGTCTGTGGCCCAAGTTCATGAACTACCGCGACGAAATCGCCGACGAGACCGTCTTCACCATGGCCGCCGGGAGCGACTCGCAGTACGAGTATCTGCCCAAGATGTACGCCCTGCTCGGTGGACTCGACGCCGAGTACAGGACCATGATGGTGCGAGCGTTGGATGCCGCGAAAGATGCGCTATTCTTCAAGCCCATGACGCCCGACAACGCCAACATCCTCATGGTAGGATACACGGTCCGCGAGGAGGGGGACACAGCCACGGCCTCCGAGATGCAGCATCTCGGCTGTTTCGTCGGCGGCATGTACGGCCTGGCGGGCAGACTGCTCGACCGCAAAGACTACGTCCATCTGGCCGCGAGACTGGCCGCGGGCTGCGTGTGGGCATACGACGCCTTTCCGTCCAACATCATGCCGGAAAAAGCCATGCTGGTCGGGTGCGAGAGCCTCGACGGCCCCTGTCCCTACAGGGAGGAGGAATTCGCGACCACCGACAACAAGAATCCGTTGCCCGAGGGGTTCACTCAAATCATCGACGCGCGCTACATGCTGCGACCGGAAGCGATAGAAAGCGTCTTCTACATGTGGCGCATCACGGGCGACTCGGTCTGGCGCGAGGCCGCGTGGCGCATGTGGGAGGCCATTGTCGAGGCGACCGAGACGGAACTTGCGTTTGCGTCGGTCAAGGACGTGACGATGCGGACGAGTCAGAAGATTGACTCTATGGAGGTGAGTTTTTTCCCTAAGACCCAAGATGAGGAGAGCGATGTCGTTGACAGTTTGGTGTGTCGTCTAGACTTTCTGGCTGTCGGAAACGGTCAAATACTTCTACCTCATTTTCGAGGAGCCCGACGTTTTGAGCCTGGATGAGTGGGTGTTGAATACCGAGGCACATCCGTTCAGACGACCGGTGGTAAGATGATGAAAGATGAAGATGAGGCTAATGTGACAATGTATCCAAGTGTACATAGATGGCTGTGAGTGTAGGCGTCATATTGACGGGCGTGTCCATAAATGTGAACGCTGAGAAGCGTAGCACATAAGCCGGGGACGTCGATATTGTGAATATACGAATATCTCTCTTCATGCACATTGATATCAAAAAGTGCTCTATTCAATATGTAGATGCCGTCGCTGTAACTGTACCGTCTAAACGACTATGATATAACAGCACACCCATTCCGGCAGTGAAACGAACAGGGCCCAACCACGTCATAGAAACCCACGACTCAATCAACCAGTTCTCCCCACCACCACCACCACCATCGCTCCCTTTCCTCCATCAACATGACCATGACCTCTTCGCGGCCATGCCATGCCGTCTCCGCCCCTTAGCACGCCTATACAGCACCGCCGTGTCCGCCCAGCCAAACCACTACCAACGACTACAGATCCCCCCGACCGCATCGGCCAGCGAGATCAAGAAGGCATTCTACACGCTTTCCAAAGCGCACCACCCGGACCTGAACCCATCCGACCCGCACGCCGCCACGCTTTTCGCCCAGATATCCGAGTCGTACGCCGTACTCTCCGATCCCGAGCGTCGCGCGCGCTACGATCGCACCGTTGTGCCCCCCGTCGCTGCTGCAGCTGCTCGTCGCCGTCGTCCAGCGCCCAGTATCTTCCGAAGCTCAGCATGGGCGCAGCGACGTCGGGGCCCGGTTCCCTCGCAGGGACGGAACGATGCGAGCCACTTCGATGCCGAGTCGCATGCTCGTACGCAACGGCGGCAGGATCAGCGGCGCTGGCAGCGGGCCGTGGGGGACGATCAGGTCGAGTTTGAGCCGCAGACGAGTCTGGGCGGACATTTTCTCATAGTGGCTGGTATCTTGGGCGCGACCTTCTTGGCGCCTTTTGTGTATTTGCAGTTTTTGGGGGTGGGGAGGAGGAAGAAGAAGGACGGTTGATGGTGGGCGAATGGGCTTGTTATGCGTGTATATTGGGGTGGATGGGTTGTGAATGTAGAAATACAGGGCGTTGAGAAGTTGGCTATGCTGTTATACCCGGACGAGAAGCACGGCGCAACGCTCGCGAGGGACATACATCGCCGTCATGGTGGACATGGGACTTTTCCACGATTTAAATTGAACATATTTGACTCTTACATCTACAGACGGGGGGGGGAAATAGACGTTTGCCAAATGTGACGGGCTCTAGTACGGTACAATAAGTGAGTGCCTCAAGACACCACCCAGCAGGAGAAGAGAGATTATATCATGTGCCGAGAAAAGGGGAAAGAAGATTCCATGCCGTCCCAGTAAGTCGAAGGCGATCTAACCTTCGAAGGTGAAGCTGGCACCGAGCTGCAAATGAAGACGTTAGCACACCAGGTGACTAAGAAGTCTACATCGACATTGAACATATGCGCCTTACCTTGTGGGTAGCCTGGTCGAGCTTCTGGGTATCAAAAGAGCCACCGAGGCCGAGCGTCACACCCTCGCGGAGGAGGACGTTGTACGCGAGGGCCGCAATGCCGCGATCGTTAATCTTGACCTGGAGGGAGAATCAACGTGAGATAGCGTCCCCAAAAAAACCATGGCGGCCAGGGGGAAGGAAATTCAGTCAAACCTTGGCAAAGGAAACGGGGTCGATGCGGTACTTGCTAGCCACCTCAAGGCCGACAGCGTTGCCCGTCTTGGAGTTCCAGGTAGCCTTGGCGCCGGCCTCAACCTGGCTGTTCACCTTGTGGTAGTAGGACGCGGCGAAGACGCTTAGGTTGTCCGAGGCCGTGACGGCAGCGCTGTAGAGCGGAGCAGAGTAGCCGACGGCGGCGCTGTAGGCCGTCAGGGCAGCCTTGTTGACATCGTAGCCGGCGCTGGCACCAGCCAGGAAGCCCTCGTGGCCGACGACAGCATCGACGTTGGCAACGGGCCCCTTGAGCAGGTCGAAAAAGGCGCGTCCGTGGAAGCCGGGCTGCTTGAAGTGCAAGTTGAACTTGGCGCCCTTGGCGGCGGTGGCGGGGAGGAAGTTGAAGAGACCCTCAAGCTTGAGGCCCTTGGCCAGGGAGTCGGCCACCTCGATCTTGGTGTCGAGAGCGTTGGCCGTGTTCCACGTCTGCGTCAGGGTCAGGCCTGTGCGTTTGTACCGCGTTAGCAGCTGAGCGAAACCGGGCTGAAGTTGCAACGAGAGCTCCAGAGGCCATCCCGTGCCACGACCCAGGATGGGCGACACATGTAGTCAGGGGCCTGGACTGTGTCTGCTCCTCCTGGCGGCCTCGTTGCGACGGCGTGAACGGGGTGCAGTACCGGTGGGTTTGTCGGTGTATTTTCCCTCAATCTAATTGCGGAACCAGAGCGAATCAGTCTCAAGATCTACTTTCCTCAAGTGAAGCCTGCGCAAGAGGCACGAGAGCGCGGAAGACAACTTACAGCAGCCGAGGTGGCCTTCTCGTGGCTGGACTTGCCGGTGACCTTGAAGGCCACGCCATTGGGCGCCGTGTCCTTGAACTCGAAGGTGGTGGCGGACAGATGGTAGAAGTCCTTGTTGAGCAACTAAAATCGAGAATGAACACATAATGTTAGCCAAGCCGATTCCAGCTGGATCATGGGTTACAACATCGTCTTCGGGCCAAAACAAAAGTCCCGATCCAGGGTTTTGGGTATACGCACGTCGTTGGCCGGCTTGGCAATGTCGGAAAAGGCGGGGACAGACATGATGGCAGGCTGTGTGAGGGTATGTGCGTGTTGCGAGAGAGACAGAGCAAGTATCGTGAGTTGTAGGAGATGCAGTCGGATTTGCGATGAAGTTTTCAGGGTCAAGGCAACGAAGGGAAAACGTCGGGATGGGGAGGGTGCAGGTGAAGAGACCGCTGATTGGGCCAGGGCCCACTTTGCGAGCACGGGACAGTGGCACAGTGGATTAATTACTTGTAGGCATTGTTGGGGCAGCACCTGAGACGGGCCCCAGGGGCTATAACACCGCCAGGTCGTTACAGAATGAGCTTGAAGGCTGTCGCATGATGTGATGCTGTGGCTGGGGCACTACAGGATATTGGACGGTGCGTCCAACAGCGACTCCACTTCAAGCGTCAACATTGAACTCTTCCTTCTCTTCATCTCGCCCAAGGAACATCGAATCTTGCATTGATATCCAGAACATGTTGCGTAGGTACGCCAAAGTCTCTAATCATAATTTCTTTTGTTTTAAATCCCAGTCGCCGCCAACCAGTCAGTGGCTTCCACCGATTGTTCCAAACGTCAGAAATCATCCATGTCATCCCTGGCGTGCAGCCAGGCTCAGGCTGCGTTGTCGTACTTGGCATTGTGAGTTGCGATTGCCCTGTAAAAGATTTGAGTCAGCTTTCACAGTGAAATGATCATTCATGTCATTCGAGGACGAACCTCCCACTAGGATCGGTCTGCTTGGACCACGTTGGCGACCAGCGCATAACAGTCGCGGCGCATCGAGGTGGAAAGTGTTCGTCAAACATCAAGCGATACCAGTAACTGCGTGCTTTTAGTCAGCTTCCGAGCTTCTCTACCTTGACATTCGAATACATACCCTTCCTTGGTGTCCGGGACGTCGGTGCCCCATTCTGCTTTAGGATTCTTCATCATGTCGTCGGTGACGTGCAGTTCCGCATTGTCTTTGAGAGCATCGATCCAGCCGTAGCCAACACCATCTGAAAATTGCTCCTTCTGCCGCCAGAGGATGGACTCGGGCAAGTAGGGCTCCTCGCCGGGAATGCCGCTGGTGTCAAAGGCCTTTCGTAGAACGTACTTTTCAATTTTGTCCTTGGTAATCATCTTGTCTTGGGGATCGATGCTCATGGCCGTTTCGAGAAACTAGTCCACTCGTTACTCTGCCACATTCTCTGATTCATGTTGCAATCTAAAGTTGTCACGTACCTCCTTGTCCAAAAATGGAACTCGCGCCTCAAGACCCCAAGCAGATGTCGACTTGTTGGCTCTTAGACAATCCGCATAATGAAGATTTTTGACACGTCGAACGGTCTCCTCGTGGAAGGCCTCCTTATCTGGCGCAGCATGGAAGTAAAGATAGCCGCCAAAGATCTCGTCGCTGCCTTCGCCACTAAGCACCATCTTGACGCCCATGGCTTTGATCTTGCGTGATAGCAGGTACATGGGTGTCGAAGCACGGATCGTCGTAACGTCGTACGTTTCCAAGTGGTAGATGACGTCTGACAGAGCATTAAGGCCGTCCTCGATGGTAAATGTCATAACATGGTGCTTGGTCCCGAGGAATTTGGCTACTTCCAGGGCTGCCTTGTTGTCCGGAGAGCCGGGGAGGCCAATAGAGAATGAGTTGAGCTGGGGTAGATAGGTCACTGTGGACAAGTTGTTGTCGTCATCAATTCCTACCAGTCCTTCGCCCAAGTCCGGATCCCCAGTAGGCTCGACGCCTCCATTAGCCTCCAAGGCCTTCCTCTTGAGTCGCAAGGTCTCTCGTTGCGCGATAGCGGCTACCAGACTGGAATCCAGGCCACCGGACAATAACACGCCGTAGGGAACTTCAGCCATGAGTCTCTTTCGCACCGACTTTTCAAGAGCATGTCGTAAGACCTTGAGGTCGACAGGCGTGGAGGGAACGCGGGTAGGATCCCACCAGCTGGGCTGAAAATATCGCGTCGTCTCGCCCGTCTTGGAATCGAAGACATGGCCCGGAGGGAAGGCGATGATCTTGTCGCAAACCGGGGCTAGACACTTGAGCTCGGAGGCAAAGTACACAGCACCGGGTTCTTTCCATGACCAGCCTTGGTAAAAGGTCGTGATGCCAATCGGATCGCGCGCGGCAATGGTTCGGTCTTGTTCCTTGTCGTAGAGCACAAAGGAGAACATTCCATCAAGGTGACTCGGAGCATCGATGCCATGTTCCATATACTACACACGCATACAGGAGGTGAGCTTGGCTTTTGGCGCCCAAGGGGGTTTGGGTAAAGGACGCACCAAAGGAATGATGACTTCGCAATCGGATGTGGTCTTGAAGTGATACGACTCCTTCAGATGCTTTCGAATCAGGCGGTGGTTATAGATTTCGCCATTGACGGCGAGGATCAATGTCTCGTCGGCATTGGTCAAGGGCTGAGCGCCAGACTCTGTGCTGGCGTATTAGCCGCGAGCGAGATCGACAGTAGCTTGCTTCTGACGTACCAATACCCACGATACTCAAACGTTCATGGCATAGAACTGCAAATCACAGTCAGCTGCATACAACTTGAGACTGACGGATTGCAATTGACTCACTCGTGTTGTTCGAAATGATGCTTCCGCCTGTTTAGGCTGGTGGTTAGAATTGGCCCATCAACAAACATAACTTGCGGGTCACGACTCACTCCAATCGGGACCACGATGACGGATCCTATAGCGATCAGGTCAATGGCGGGCGAATAGCGATGTGACGAGACAATACTTACTGCTTGGCCAGGCGCAAAGCCGTGGGCTTGAACTTTTGCACGCTGGGATGGCTGCAGATTGGGGGTCAGCATGACGCCTGATTGCGACGACCGGACATTGGTGGGATGGATGGTTGCTGCCCCTCCAAAAGGACCCCGGCGCCTGGTTTCTCATGTCGTGCGAGCTGTCAACTTACCAGTGGCAAGCAAAGATGCCACACATAGTGACCTGAAGTGCCTCGTGCAACCGAGATGTTCGACGGGAGATGCTTGAGCGAGAGGAACTGAGTAGCTGATGAGGGTATTAAAGGTGACACGAAACTTAAGGTGAGTCAAAAGTTACAGGGCGCGCAGGGCTGGTCCTTTAATTGGAAAACTGGGGCCTGGCTCCGGTGCTTCAGATAACGACAGCTAACTGTCGAGATAAGCATTTTTCCCTCTCAAGGCCGATTTCGGCCTGCCGCCGGTTCGTGGTATGTTTGCTGTTCACCGACGATACGTGCTCCAACAACAAAATCTCCCGCATAGTGTAGATACTGCAGCACGACGCCTACAATGGGTCTGATCACGAGTCCTTCTAGGATCACGTCCGATCCAGAGGCGCACAGAGACGGCTGGCACGGGCCATCAAATATCTAAATGTGCCAAAGCTTCAGTCATGACCTTCCAGCTGGCTCTTCACAGCAGTAACTTGTTTCCTGATTCGCCATATCATGTCCAAAACAACAGCGTCAAGTCACTGATTTCAATTGCTATCTTATCTCATCCCCTGGGAGGTGCTGCGCTTCGAAGCCACTCATCCAAGGCATTTCGGAACGACATGTACATGCCCAGCTTGATATCCATGTCGGCACCCACAAGCTCTGCTGAAATGGTAATGAAAAGCTGCATCACAGCGGTGTATGCAGCATGCCAGACCGTCCGTCCCGCCGGCTGCAAAATTCAATTCCTCAGACGCCTTCGCCGTAAGTCGTAAGCCATCAAAGATTTCATCGACGTCCGTCGAGCTCGATATCATGATCCCGTCCTTCAGCTTCTCGTCAAACGCACTCTCAGCTATGCTGATATCTTATTGAGCTCATGCTCCATCTATGGGGCCCAGCCAATGTACAGGGCGTGCAGTTCGTATCAAATCACGGTGCTGGGTTCTCGCGCACGACTCGACGCACTCTCTTTTCGTACTCCGGTCGGTCGCGCTTAAACAGGTTGTAAGCCTCGGCTTGGGCCGGCGATTCGGGATTGGGATCATTGAGAAGATCCTGGATACCCAGAAGGATCTGCTTCACCGTGATTGCTGGTTTCCATCCCTCCTCTTCGTTGAGGATCGACAGACACACAGTCCCGGAGGGATATACGTTCGGGTGAAAGAGGGGTGGCACGAATTTGCCTACGAAGACGATGTTGTCAGATTCGCCACTTCAATAGAGACAAAGAGAGAGTGAAAACTATGAGTGTATTCACATTTTGGTGGTTTGGTTGGGTACTCTGCGGTGCATAGTTAGCTTTGGGCCGTGATTGGACAGAGCCTCGTAATTTTCAGTGGACGCATACCGTCAGGAAATGCAATCGTCAACTTGAACAGGCCGCCTGACCATATCGTGTTCTCCTTTCCCGGAACCCCGCACTCCCAGTTCTTGAGGTCCAAGATGCCCTCCTTTGTACGAGCCGGCTTTGCATAGAAGCCAAACGGGTGATCACGCCGCCATTGCTTTCTGGTGACGCGGTCAGCACGCAACGAGACACCGCCACGCAGACTGGGGCCTGATCCATACCGTTCTTCTTGTAGACGATTCTGACAAAGAGCCATTTTGCCGAGGCAAAGCGGACTTTGACCTCTCGGCGTCACCTGGGCGCTGGGTTGGTGAAGGGTCTCACGAGGCTGTAAGGCCGTCGAACGATCGAACTGATGTATCGAGGAAAGGAACGGGAGGGCGATACGTTGGGAACGAGTGAAGTGAAGAAAGTTGGTCGCAGCAAGATTTGCAAATAGACAGAAGCGCGCATTAATGCAGAACGGTCATGCCTCTGCCACGACAGGTCGAAGAAGTGCAAGACTTTTCTTTGTAACGTTAGCGGCGTCACCTTTTGTCACTGCGTGAGTTAGGCTGAGAGAATGCGACAGATGGATGCACGTCAGCCAATTAATCGATGCCAGCAATGTGGGGTGGCAGCGAGCCTGATCAGCTGTGGTTAGTGATGAGTGACGGCGGCCTATGAGGGGTCTGGTCGTCAGTGGAGGGGGACGGGCCCCCTCTGCACGTGCTGCGACAGAAGGTCGCGCAGGTAATTTATGCGGTAGGTCACTGCTGCCCACGCTCTGCATGCCCGTAACAGAATTGACACTAGTACCAACTGTCATTAATATGCGGTCTCGTGCTTGAATCCGCCGTCCAGCAGTTCCCTCGGCACAAGCTGTCAGTGCCCCACGAGCCAGCGCATCATTTTCAGCAACTTTGCATCAACGTCACATTCCTGAACTTCCATTCCACCCTACCTTATTTTGCCGACACGAACCAGTAAGGTCAAGGCTTATTGACTTCTCTCAGCATAAACCTGTTCGGGCTGGAGATACGTCATATCTGTATTGGCCCGCAAAGGTTGCGCCCCGCCAATCTTTTACCTACACCGTCCACGCGCCATTCTATCATGAACGAGAGCTCACAACCTCCCCAGGGGAGCAAGTCGGGAGAGGCAAACGATATGAAATTGAAGGGGACAGCACCAGACCAGGCGGAAGTCGAGGAATTTCCGGATCCCGATGAGGATGATCTGGATGACTTGGACGGTAAATGACATTTTACGAACATGATGCTTCACTGGATACTGCCTGCTAACGCAGCCTGGCAGACATGCTCAACGATTTCAAGCCAAATAAGCCAAGTGCTGCTGAACCGTCCGGGCCTGCTGTCCCGCCCGCGCCGGTTGCTCCGACGCCGGCTACTACGAAGCCGGCTGAACGTCGAGTAAGAAATCTTGCTGAGGAGGAGGATCCTTATTTGGATGAGCTCGAGCGTCAGATGAAGGAGGGGATGAAGGGTATGATGGCCGAGCTCCAAAAGTCGGTATGTGCTAAGTATGAAATCACAATCTCTTGGCTACGATTCTAACATAAGATGTAGCCTGAGATGCTAGAACAATTCGATGAAATGGTCAAGCAGATGTGGTCTGCCGCTGCTCGTGGGGAACCAGGACCGATCGAGGAGATGCTGGCAGCGAACAAGGCCAAGGCAGAGAATTCCGGAGCCAACCCTCCTACGAATGCCTCCCGCTCTGTCGATGCCGCTCGGTCTACCGCTCCCCCTCCATCTGCCGCTGCCCAAGCTTCTCCCGCTGTCGAATCCCAACCAGCAGCTGGAGCTGCTGATAGTGGAGAAGGTGGCCCATCGGGATCACCTTTCCCAGACACCATTCGCCGTACCATGGAGCGTATGCAAACATCCGAGGACAAAGCCACCGCGGCCGCCTCCGATGCCGACCTCGATGATTTCCTGACGGATATGCTCAAGCAAATGAGGGGAATGGGCAGCCGTGGCGATGAAAATATTACCCAAACAATGATGAAGATGATGGAGCAGTTGACAAACAAATACATTCTGTACGAGCCAATGAAGGAGCTTGACGATAAGTTCCCCGGTTGGTATCAACAGAACAAGGACTCGACCCCGCAAGAGGAGCTTAAGAGATACGAAGAGCAAATGGTTCTCGTCCGAGAAGTCGTCGCCAAGTTCGAAGAGAGCACGTACTCCGATCTCAACCCCAAAGACCGAGAGTACATTGTGGAGAGAATGGAAAAGGTGGGTGCGTCCCCGGACTTCAGTTGACGGGTTTCACTGACTGCTCTCCCAGATGCAAGCGGCAGGCTCGCCACCTTCAGACCTAGTGGGCGATTTGGCATCGGCACAGGATGCACTCGGTGCCCAAGATGACCAGTGTAATCCACAATAAGTTTCCAGCTTTTGGATATCATCTACCCGCCTATGAGGCCCGTCATACATACAAAAAATGTACTGCGATAAGTCCAACCCAGCAAAAGTCTGTTCAACACTCGACTGAATGCCACAGTCGTGTACATAGACGCACAAAGCCCAATGAGATGGGCGTAAAATATATACACGCAAGATGGATGCCATCCACAACAAATCGGCTCTCAAGTTATATCCATCGCATCTGCAGAAGAACTTGATTGTAATTGCGCCTGCTGCGTTTCCTCTTGGGATAGAAACTCGGCGAATAATTCATCGTACTCATCATCGGATACTGCGAGTGACGGTGGCCTTGCGGCCGAACTGTGTGTCTGTCGTTCATAGGCAGCGACCATGTCATCCAATGCTTGCTCCTCTTGGCAAACGTCCTCCAGCATCTCCTCGTCATCTAGGATATTCTCTTTTTTCTGCTCAAATTCCATGGCATCCTCGAGATCTGCCTCAGAAAGCTCCGGGGCACCGTGGGCCAGCTGGTCGATATCTGCCAAGAGGTTCCGCTTCAGAAACTGTGTCGTCACAAGTGGTCAGCTTCTCGAATGAAGAGAATCCCAACCACAGAGTGTAAACAAACCTGACCCTCGATGTCCCTTCTTCTCCACGATTTCTCCTCCGACTTGTCTCGCACACTGTGCAGGAAGTCCCGCCGTCTGGCGGCTTGCGCATCTTGCCGTCGCCGCACCACCGGGTTCGGCCGGGTTGGTCGTGAGGCGAATCTGAATTTAGGAGGTTGGATGGGCGAAGATTGCGTCTGGCGTTGTGAGGAGGACTGCCAGTGACTGGGCGATTCGGGAGATCGTGCGCGGATGGGCGAGGATGAGAGTGGCGACGGCACGATGGGACGGTGGTCCCAGGCGCTGCTGAAGGCCGGCGCTGGAGGTAGAGATATCATGCTTTCGGTGGAGAAGCTTTCCCTGCGACTAGATCCAGACATGAGCCAGAAGCGTGGGCGCGAGGACGATGGATTGGCCACGTCGGTGATGGTGGGTGACGGGAAGTAAACTAGAGAGATGACAATACAACGCAGTACACTTTACAGATACAGATGGACGTAATGATTTCAATCAAACAGAGACGCGGATGACGGGCGCGTGGGCGCGAATCCATATGCGCCCCACCTTCTCTGATGCGGGCATTGGAAAGATGTGCATAAGTATTAGTGTCTGTGGCACAAAATAGGCCACCCGCAGCATGTCGCGCATGGGTAGGTACCTACTGTGCGTAGAGGCTGCGACAAGATACTAACGCCACCTATGCATGCACGTACAATTTATACATACTGGACCGGGGTGTGACCAACGGTTCCTTCTCAACCGATTTGGACAAGTATGAACGAATCGTGGCGTCGCAAAGAAAAGTTGACCATCCCCAGGAACATGGACTGAGGACCCTGGGTAATGAAACGCCCCTGATCTCATCCCGATGATACTACAAATTTCTTACATTCTTGCACTATTGGTATTCCCCATTTAGCCATATGTCGCCGTCCTCCATGGCCTGATAATGGACTATTCGAATAACACAATTTCATGTCCTCGTCGTTGAGGTATCCTTCATCTACGACATGATGCCCCCTTTCGCCGTCTCCCGCCTCGCATTTCGCTCGACGCCCCGCCTCAGCTCCCAAACATGGACATGCTCAGCCTGTCGAAGTCAGCGCGTGCTGCCAAAGTCATCTGCATTACCTAGATCCAGGACATTCGCCTCGGACAATGGGTCATCCCGGCCCGGGCACAAGGGCGGTGCGTTGCGATCTCGACGGGTGTTGCTGCTGGCTTCAGCTGGTGTAGCTGGCGTTGCGAGCACGGCACTAGCCTTCACGGACGAGATCAAGGGCAGTTATGAGGCGGCGGAGCGGACGGGAAGAGTGGTTGCGGCGCTGGCCATTTGCATCAACGAGTTGAGTTTCCCACGATCAAGCGACATTGTGACCGCGGCGCAGACTTGCTGACTCTGCTCATGTGGCAGCTATCGTACAACACTGAATGCGCAATCGGCAATCAAAGACGAGGAAGAACAGGATCAGGTTCTAAAAGCGTGCCATAAACGATGTGCGGAGAGGACGCTCAAGGTGCTGGAGAAGAATGGGGGGATCTTCATAAAGCTGGGCCAGCATCTGGTACGCACATCTGTTGTGTCTAATATGCGTCTTCGGCTTTCGTGGACTGACCTGGTCTCTGCAGAGTGCCATGAATTACCTTTTACCACCCGAGTGGACGACGACGTTCGTGCCATTGCAAGACAAATGCCCTGTCTCGTCCCTCGAGTCGATCGAGGCCATGTTTCGCAAAGATACCCAAGAAGAGATGGGGCACTTCTTCTCCGACTTTTCTGACGAGCCTATCGGCGCAGCATCTCTGGCGCAAGTTCATCTAGCGACGCTCAAAGACTCAGGTCGTAAGGTCGCCGTCAAGGTGCAGCACCCGGACTTGGAGGCATGGGCACCCCTCGACCTGGCCTTGACGAAATACACCTTCTCGACGCTGAAGCGATTCTTCCCCGAATACGATCTCGAATGGCTCTCATCCGAAATGGAGGTATCCCTCCCCAAAGAGCTCAATTTCGAAGAAGAAGCAGAGAACGCGCGACGCATGAAGGCCTACTTTGCCAACATACCTGAACTTCCCCTGATCATTCCGGAAGTCCTCTGGGCCAAGAAGCGCATCATCGTCATGGCCTGCGAGTCTGGCAGTCGCCCGGACGACCTCAATTATCTGGACCGAAACGGCATCGACCGCGATGAGGTTTCGGCAACGCTCGCCCGCATCTTCAACGAGATGATTTTCGGAGACGGCGCGCCTCTTCATTGCGATCCTCACGGCGGCAACATTGCCATTCGCAAGAATACGTCGCGCCGCGGAATCGGCCGCGGTCCCAACTTTGACGTCATCCTCTACGACCACGGTCTATACCGAGACATCCCGCTCCCTCTGCGACGATCCTACGCGAAGATGTGGCTGGCCATCATCGACGGCAACATAGAGCGCATGAAGAAGTACTCACACGAGGTCGCCGGCATCGACGAGAAGGATTTTCCGCTCTTCGCATCCGCCATCACGGGTCGCGATTTCACCGTCGTCAGTCAGCAAGGCTCCATCCTGCAGACGCGCACGTCAGACGAGGAGCAGAACATGAGCTCCTCGCTCCAAGAAGGACTCATCGTCGACCTAGTGCAGATGCTCAGCCGCGTGCCGCGCATCATCCTCCTCATACTCAAAACGAACGACCTGACGCGCAGCCTCGACGAGAACTTGCAAACGCGCCAAGGCCCTATACGGAGCTTCATGATCCTTGCACGCTACTGTACCCGCACCGTGTTTTACGAGCAGCTCGAGGCCATACGTGCGCGAGGGTCACTCCTTTGGCCGCCGAACGCGCTGCACCTCGTTTCCGCATGGTTGGGGTATCTCAGGGTCGAGGTCAAGCTGGAGGCATTCGAGCTTTGGCTGAGTATGAAGCGTATCCTGGGCTTGAGAATTGATTTTGGAAGTGCGTCGCCGCTGCAAGAGTGAGAATTACCATAATAGATCATGATAGAATTGTATAGAACAGGGTCAGGTCGATTCACTGATAGAATAATCAAGAGGCCTTTGGCTGTAACATAGCCTGTCTTCTGGCTCTCCAGCCAGTCCGCCACTTTACTCATGACCAACTAGACCACGAAACCATACGGATTGGGCTAGTGCTCGTGGTGGGATTTTGGTTATCTGAATATCTACAGTATGCATAATTTCTGTTCTATGTTGCAGCTTGACGACACGAGGATACTTGAAGCGCCTCAGAAATGCACCCGCCTTTTCTAGGAGAAACTGAGTATGTTGGAATGGTGATTCTTCAAACTCTTGGAATATTCCAACGCAATCCCACGCAGCATCCAAGAGCTCCCATTGATTGATCAGGATTTTGGGGGAGTCGTGCTTTCCGCACAGCTCATGTATTGCAACTCGCACAGCCCACGAATTCTCATCTTATATCATTAACAGCGCGGGAAGCAGTGCACCAAGCAGCGCAGCCAGGCACTGCATTTGGAAGGAACGGCCATATGATCTTCGAGGCATCCCTTGCATCTCAAATCATGATCCTGCATCGTTCGTGACCATATATTTTATCCCGAGAGCACGTCCGCAATGAGTTTCTGGAAGCTGCCAGTAGAGCTCGTCGAGATGGTACGTCAGGTTCCCAATACATATATCCTCGTTCGAAATGATCTTGGCTAACTCGAAGCAGATCGCCACTTACGTGGAGCTCGACGATGGGAACGAATACATCCATGGCCTTCCAGGGTCGTATCGCCCATGCCAAGATGTCAAACATCGTTTGGCCGTGCTTCGTTGCGTCAACAGAAAGTTTTAGGAGGTGGCAACACCACGGCTCTTTCGTGTCTTCTCCGCGCAGTTTCACGACGAATCTCCAGGCTCTTTGCCGATATACAGGCTCCTTAAAGTCTGTTCCAGTCCCTTCAAGGCGCACATCCGCACGCTGGTCGTTGGATACGCCCACCCAAAGGTTGATAACAGCGACGAATCTGAGCTGTATACGGATGATAACAGCGACGAATACGAGCGGTATACGAACGAGTTTTCCGTCTTCTTTATGTATTGCCTGAGCGAACTCAGCGGGTTGCAAACACTCTCCATAGCGGGGCCGTGGTTTGACGGCGAAATCTGGCCCCAGAAAGAGTCTAGAATGGTACATACCTTCATGGAAGCAGTCAAGGTGGCGTTGAACCGGGTTCCCCTACCGAAGTTGCGAGATTTGAGTTTGGGCATGTGCGTGGCTCAGACTTTCGAGCTGCTCGCAAGCCCGGCCCGCGGGGAGCTTGACACATCGTTTCGGAGCGTCATCGGGCAGCTTCGATCCCTAGAGCTATCTCTTCTCGAGACGTGGGAGGGCTCGCGCTTTGAGTCCTCTCTGGGTCAAATGTACCCGAATGCAATCTACACTCCCTCCTTTTTACGGCCCGTGTCCATGGCCTCGCCTCGCCTCGAAGGGCTCCTCCTCACCGGCGCTGACATGATCAGAGTGGACGCCTTGGGCGACACACAATTTTGTCACCTGCGTGCCCTGAAGATAGAGAGCTTCCGTATTTCCGAATGGGCTCTCATCATGATGCTTCACCGGAGCCAGCTGACCTTGCAAACGGTCCTGCTGCACGACGTTTACCTTGCGACAGGTGATTGGCAATGCGTGTTCAAGGAGATAAAGCAAATGCCAAGGCTGGTGAAATTTGGGTTTAAGGGCTGCGGATACGCGTATGACTGAGGGCCGGATACGAATGGGCCTTTCGCAACGTGGATCGGGATTTGGGGGCAGCATGACATTGCGCGGGCCCTTGCGGGTTGCTATGTAGACCTCAGCAGAATCAGATGGGAGGGCAACTTTGACAAGCGTGATTACGATGCAGATCTAGAGGTCCAGAGTATGTAATATAGCGGTACTCGGAGGCAAAAGGGGTTGACCATTTGGTCAGACTTGAGCTTAGCGAATCCTTGGGGAATACTGAATTTCCCCGACTCGACTCCCCCAATAGAGTCGTGCTATTCGCACAGCTTTCGTGATCTCATCTTGTATTGGCAGTCCAACGGGCCACAGAGCCGCACAACCAGCAAGCAGCACAGGCAGCAGGCAATTAGCAAAGATCACGAGCACCTAGCAAAGGGAGCGGGTAGCCAGCTAGTGGCCCAGTTGATTAGTACCTGATAGCTGGGTTGTCGACGTAGCCACTCTCCATGATTGTGTGCAGGGGGGCTACATGTCGATTTCTTCTCCAAAGCCAGAGCAGACCAAGCTTGAAAGCAGCGTTCGTAACTGCGGTAGAAGCGATGGCGTGACTCGTTGCCGAGCGGAAAAGTCAAATGTGGCATGGATATGGCAGTGCAATGAGCTCGCCCAAGAAATAAGGCCCAAAATGTTTCAATCAGATGTTCAACTCCATCGCTTGCTAGGTCAATGAGGCTATATCACATATGATACAAGGTCCAGGTCGTCAAGATGGCCAATTCACCCAGGCGATTCCCATGGCATCCTTCTCCTTCGACGGCGTCAGGAATCGTGTCCGTTAGTCGCTCCGCTTCCCGCGCTGATACTCTCCTCGTACTCGGTATATCGAAGCGCTTGCTCCACGTCCATGACAAAATGCGATTCTCCGCCACAGAGAGCAACGATGCCGCTCCGCTCCATAAGCAGCCACACCGGATGATCTCGCGAATGAGGCGGTCTGGAGAAGAAGACGCGCACCCCGCGCTGACGGTAGTTTCGCACAATCTCCTCCAACACCTGCGTGCCGGATCCATCCATCGAAGTCACGCCGTGAATGTCAAAAATGACATTACGGTTGGAGTCCTGACTGCGCAGACGAGGTAGTGCGGGATGCGCTGCTGACGTGCCGTAGAGCTCTAAACGACGAAGCCGGGCCTTAAGCTCACCGGTGTTCGCGAACGTCAAAGGCTCGGGGATCTTGACGATCAGACACCCCTCGACGAACTCCAAGTTGGCACCTTCGGCCTCGGCGTTTTCGAACCGATTCGTTCCAGGGATTCGGCCAAGGATTTGAATTCGAGGACGAGTGCTGTGCTTGATTACCAGCAATATGGATATGCCGACTCCGAGGGCCATCCCCAGGGCAAGAGAATAGAACATTGTGGCCAGGAAGATGATGGCCATGAGTAAGAGTTCTGTCCAGCCTCGAATGCTTACGAAAAAGGCGATGTCGTGAGGCGCCTCCTCGATGAGCGAATATGCTACGACAGAAATCATCGACGACAAAACGGGTTTCTGCGCTTTCAGTATTGGTAATCTTTTCAATGTACGAAAGGCAAATACTTCAAACGTACCGGAAGGAAGTGAAAGTAGGGCAGGAGAAAGACGATGGACAGCAGAGCGATGAGACTCAGCATGATTGAGCTCATGGGACTTTTTCCGCCCGCCGACTTGTTGACCTTGCTCCTCCCATATCCGCCGAAAGCTGGTAAGCTCATGAAACTGGCGCCCACAACGTTGGCCAGGCCGAGAGCAATCATCTCGCGGTTGGCGCTCAGCTCCATGCCCTGTATCGTGTCGCTTCCCCCAAGACTCTTTGCGGCAACAGACGACTCGAAGAAACCTAGAAGAGCGATGAGAAAAGATGTGGAAAGGGCGCTGCGAATGTGATGCATGTGTGACAGTTGGAAGGGCCATCGAAATGTGAAAAGTCCGCCTGTGGCAGCCCTGACGACACCAAGAACCTCAACGCCTTTCTCATCCCATTTCAGATACCAGCATAGGATAGCAGAGATGACAACCACGAGGAAGCGATCTGGGATAAATACAACCGAGGGAAACCTGTGTTCAAGTCGCTTCTTCAGCTCCCTAAAAGAAAACACACATTCTCGTCAGCGCTGCTTGTTGTGTCTCCGACATCAGGACAGGGAACTCACCGGCAGATCATGATGGTGACAAAGCTGACGGCGGCAATGGCAAAGGTGAGACGATGGACTTGACGGATGTTCTCAACGATAAAGACTATTTTTTCAACGCTGCTGCCGTGGTTGGCACCCTGCTCCCCGGCGAGGGCTGCCAGGCCAAGCTCAGGGATGAGCTGATCGACAGCAATAACGAAGCCAATGGCGCTGATGAATCCTCGCAAGAACGGTCGGCTCAATACGCTGTCCAGAAAGCCCAGCCTGGACAAGCCTGCCAACAGCACGATGGCGCCCGCCATGCCCGCCACAACACCACAAAGTTGAGCATGGAGCACGTCGTTATCTTCCGAAGAGCCGCCATCATCCACACTCTGCTGTACCACAGTGCCGACAAGAAGCGAGCCGGCTGCCTCTGGGCCCACGACCATTTGCGGGCAAGATCCCAGTAATGCGTATATTAGCGGGTTGAAGACGAAGGCGTAGAGGCCGTGTATCGGTGGGACGTGGGCCAGG
Source organism: Torrubiellomyces zombiae (assembly GCA_018831705.1). Taxonomy (NCBI): domain Eukaryota; kingdom Fungi; phylum Ascomycota; class Sordariomycetes; order Hypocreales; family Ophiocordycipitaceae; genus Torrubiellomyces; species Torrubiellomyces zombiae. The sequence goes on from JADHZA010000281.1 coordinate 28,361, forward strand.
TTGGAGGCGAGAGAGAGTGCCATGGGGAGGTAGAATGATGAGACTGTGAGAGCGGCAATGAGATCGCCCTTGAAAAATGCCCACTTATACTGCTGCATCCAAGTGAAGCATGGAATATAGTATCCCAGGTACCTGAAGAGAGGAAAGGAAATCAGCTATTCAACTCTCCCGCCTTGGAAGCAACGAGGAGGGGGGGCTACCAGGGACTGACATCAACGGCGTATCCCGGAAGCCAGCCTCTTGAGCGAGTTGACGGCTCTGGCCCATCTTCTTGGTCCGTATTTTCCCCCTGAACCATTGCCTCCAGCCTTCGTCCTCCCCAAAGGCGGAGATGGTATTATACGAGGAGCCATTGGTGACGGACGCGGTCTCGCTGCCCGCAGGGCCAGTGTCCTGGCGAAAGACACCAAAGCCAGCAGCAGGGCTGGACGGCCGCGGGCTGAAGGTACCGTGATCGCAAGGGCCGGGATGGACGGTCGACTGTCTCCTCTTGGGCTCGCCATCGGCTATCAAGGGCGTCGACTCGGAAGGGAATGCGTCGTTGGGTGTGTTGGCCACCGCCGTCGAGGACGGTGAATCTGAGGCCGAGGCTGCATGGCGAAACGCAGGTCCGCTGTCTTGGCTGCTGTCGCGACTGCTCGAGGCCGTATGGGTCTGGCGCAGCGTGCTTGGCTGGGCTGGCTGGAAGTTGCTGTTGCCGTTGCCGTTGCCGTTGGAGGAAGAGGTCTCACGGCTATGCGTGGGCGGCCGCGTCATTGTCACGGCGTCGCGGCAGTTGACTCAGGCATCAGCACCAAAGCACCGTGGAAGGGGTATCAAATGCCCAGCAGGTTGAGTTGGGTGGCCGAGGGGCCGATCCAGTTGTGTACATAAATAAAATAAGCGGATGTTGGCCGTGGGAGCAGCCAAAAAAAAAGCGGTCGAGGGGGTTGACTAGCAGCACAAGAGATGGACCCGCAGCGACGGCTACAGTACTCATACAAGTAACTGACGTGCGACCTCGATAATTATACTGCCTCGCGACTGGAATCACCGTGTTGTTTATAACTGCATGCACGGTAGATGACCATATCGCAAGTAATTCTTGCAGACGCAAAGCATCCTTGCTGACGCCCTGCTCGGCGTTGACTTTTGGGCCTCATCAAACAGTAAAACGCAGGGTTAGGGTCACCACCCACTACAGGTACGAAATGGAAGCGTCTTTGGAAGCGGCACGGAAGAAGCGTCCCTGCGCAGTGACATCAGCCGACACCGGCGCATCCCC
>JADHZA010000282.1:0-29433 GCA_018831705.1 Torrubiellomyces zombiae
CTTACGGGGAGCCCATTGATGTTGTTGGGAAGACTTCGGAGACCAGCTCGCTTTTCGAGGCCGGCCTTGGCCGTGGGCGAGTCCTGGCGTCGTGGCAGGGTATGTCCTTCCTTGTCGCCGTTGTGCTTGTTGGAAACGGAACATGATTTACCGTGGCAAGACGTGCCGCGGCCGCAAGGCTCCCGATGCAGCACGATGACGGATGAGGTCGGATTGGGGGACGTGTCATGGCATTCCTGAGTCGTTGTTGGTGTTGGTTTTGGATCGTCGTGTTTACCGGCCGCCAAGACGGTATAGCATTGGATGGCGAGCGTCGAGGCCACCAAGGACCGGACTACCAGGACGGACCAGTTGCTGGACAGAAGCATGATTTCGAATCAAGATTGGAGGGAAGAGGGAATAGGGAACAGTACACGTCGTCAAGGCAGCCGAGGGCCAGGGCGACAGCAGGCAGGCTTTATCATTAAATAGGTGGCCCGGCACAACCGGGACATTGATCCTTTCTCCATCAGACGGAATACACTGGCAACGTGCAGGATGGTTCGAGGATGGCTGGGAGGGAAGGGGGGGGGGAATCTGCGCATGTTGCGTCTTGGGCTGAGGAACAACAGGATGAATCGACGCCATGTCATTTGCTTGTATGTTGGGCAGAGTCTATGATAGACCGGTTGTCTGGAAGTGAGAAGATGCTGTACCTACATAGGCTTGCCGCCAGATCTTGGCCCGATAACCCACCGAAAAGATAGTAATACTCCGCATCAGGGCGGGTAGAGGCAATCTAATAATAGTGATCCCCAAGGTGCCACAGGCCGACACAGTCCCGCTTTGACGGGACACATCGCCGCGACCTGTGATGCCTTGGAAAACGCGGTTGAAGCTTGAGAACTACGACGTAGCAGGGTTCAGGGCACCAGTGTTTGGACTTCTATCACAAGGGCAAGGGGAGAGAGCCATGTATTCTTTCTGCAGTTTTTGTCGGCTACAGATCGGTTGGAAATCCTACCACCCGATACGCTCCTTCAGGACATGATTACATAAGCTCTTTGGGAAGACAATCACGTTAGGGCTGTCGCAGCAAAAGCAGGCACGAAAGGTTGGGACCAGAATCCCTGGCACTCCCTGAGTGCAAAATTGGTGCCAGTCACTGGTGCCTGGCGTGGGATGGGGCAGTTGTTTTACTGGTGCGACACGGACAGTATCTGTACAAGCTTCAATGTCTAAACAGCAGTGCAGCGTCCTGTAAGAGTAGTACTTGCAGGATCTAGGAGGATGATTTTGCGGAGCCCTCCAGTGCCGTCCTGCCTCACTGCAATGTACGGGCCCACACGTCATGGACAGTTTAAGTGATACATTTCCCTAGGAAACTTGTAGGAGGAATTGGGTCACTTAAACTGTCCATCTCTCCATTGGGAAGCGTTTCCAAAACATACCAGAAATATACTCGCTTGGAGGCCGAGTAGGAGGACGACAGGTGTCACATACGTGGCCTGGTGCACACACGGCCCCGGAGGCTCTAGTTATCACAGCAAGCAACAGGGAAGATCGTAAAATACATGTAAGGTAGCAGCTATAAGAAGGGGACGTAAGCCAACCTCTGCTGCACGGAGAGAGGGCAGAGATCATTGGAATCTACTCGCGGTGCTGCTGCTACCCTTGAGTGTGTGCATCGTGGCTTACACCTACTCGTGTGACGTGCCCTTGCCAAAACGTGGCGAGAAGCAGCAAATTCGCCAGGGGACAAGCTAAAAATGACAGAGGCTACCTTTTTCATTGAACTGTCAAGTCAATGTTTCAAGAAATAAGTCGAACTCACCTCGGCCTGCGCCTTGCTAAGACGCACAAGCACTCGCCGAAGAGGCATGCATGCTGGTCCGCAATGGTCTGCATCATCCCTTAGTCAAAGTTCCTGTTCTGTGTAAGTCTTTGTTAGCGGGTCCTTCTCTTTCACGGCGTGATACGGTTGCTATGCCCACGAGAGTACCAATAGAATACAAGCGGCCATGATAGTCCCGGTCAAGTTCATGATTTCATGGTTGAAACTGCTGTAAGACTGTTGAATTCGGGAACCGCCATGTTGACATGCCTGACCATGGTGGATATTACAGTCACCAGACGTAGGGTTTTCCCAATAGGTCCTTGACGCAGGCTGCCGGGCACACAATCAGCCGGGTACCCCCGGAATCGGACGCACATCATGCATACACCGAGTCTTGTACATGAAAAACGAGTTGCTTTGAAAACACCGCTCACATCTCGTACACGGTACTTGGCTGCGAAACCTTGCGCAGTCCAACACGGCTAAGTGAATACATGATGATTCGGCAGCTGAGCTTGGGTCCTGTCTCTCAACCCATCTAAATATGCGCCCTTGTCCCCTTTGAATATCTACCCCATATACTTTATTTCGACAAGATTTAAGAACAAATAGACAAGAAGTCGAAAAACAAACACAGAAAAGCTGGCAAGGTTCCCGTCAGGTCAGAGCTGGGAGCCTGTCACCAGGTTTTCCTCAAGCCATGTAAGCCTGCGTTCCGTGGGTGACGGAAAGAAAGCCTTTTAGAGGATAGTACGGTCTAGCCATCTCATGCCATTGGCCAGGATTTGGAGATTGTGCTCCGTGGTGCGGATGACGACCGTCTTTTCCGGCGCCTTCGAGACACCCATGAAGCTGATGGGAAGTGTCTTCCTCGCATCCTGTGCCTGCTGGCTGAAGGGAAACGCTGGTCCCTTCTCCGTTACCTTGTAAGGCACCTTCCAAAGCTTGAAGATTTCGCCGACCAGGAACTCGAGCACTGCGTAATTACCGAAGACATCCATCTTTGAGGCTTTAGTGACCAACTTGTCTGGATTGAGCAGCGGGGCCACGATGGTGACTTTGGGCTGATTCGCGAGGGAGAAAGGCTGCTTGTTGGTTTGTGTCGTGTCGTCTTTGTCCTCGGGGTGCCCGATGTTCTTCACCAGGTTGTCCTGCTCGCTCTTCCCCTTGTCGAAGGCATCGTGAATGCGACCCGCGAGCCCATCGTCGGCCTTCCAGAAGTCGTCGCCGACATCGGGAAATCTGTGAACGTAGTAGGACCTGGCCTCCTCGGCCTTGTCATCGCCCGACGCCGGCTTGCCCGTCGTGGTAACGATGACGTATACGTTCTTGTCGATGTCCGGGAGTAGGTTGAGGGTTTCCTTGTTTCCGATCTCTTTACGAATCCCGCTGGGTCCGTCGCCGAAGTCTAGTTTAGTGCCCAGCTTGGTCGAGGATGTAAAGACGGCGTCGACATCTTGGCCCCCAATTTGACCACGTACTGGGTGTCGGAGCCAGCCGATGACGATGGGTTGGCTGTCGGGGTTTTTGGCGGCGTCTCTCGGCTGCACGTCTCGGGCATCGACGCCCCGTCTTGAGCTCCGGTGCTGGTATGCGGCGGCCAGATCGAGACCGGAAGCGACGGCCAAGACCTCGAGGGCCGTGACCATGGCGGAGGCCCAATCGCTGGAGAGGCGCATGATGGGAGGTGGGTTAGGGACAAGAGTGAAAGATGCAGAGAGGAAGAAGCGAGCAAGGAAGTTGCAAAAAGGTTGGAAGACTACATCCTAGCAGTGTAGGGATAGGGGTTTCTGTTCATATATGTCTAACGAACTGTCTGGTCAAGATTGCTCATCCTTTGGCATCTCATCGAGGATGGAGGAACGGTTGGTCTCCGGCTTGTGTAGGTGGCCGGTGGCACCTGCCGGAATCACGGCCCCCACATGGCGGCAAGTGCCAAACCGACAGGACTCGGTCAGCGCGCCTGCCTATTTTCCCACAGCACACTACCTACCGGTTTGTATGTATTACGGAGTACGGAGTACCTGGACAGGCGTCCGTCTCAAACGGAGCCCCGGGTCCGTGCTACAGGATGGAGCGAGAAGGATCGAGTACAATGTTGGTGAACTACTAGTTCACCAGGCTAAGCCTGTTTCTGGTGACTATAGTAACTACTATAATAAGGTATAAAATAGTTGTCAGATCTAAGGTTTATAGAATAGCGACGGCTTAAAAAGGTCACCTATATACAACTATAATATATATAATTACTCTTTTAGTACCTTTTGAATACAAAAACCTTTTTAGCTACTACGCTTATATAGCTACTAATAAGAGGTATATTTATGATCTACTATAGTATATTTACGATCTACCACAGTACCTTAGTTGAAGGCACAGCAGCTAAAGGCACGGTAGTCAAAGGCATAGCATCTAAGGCATCCAAGGCATCTAGTCCAGAGGCACGGTATCCAAGGCATCCAGTCCAGAGGCACAGTATCCAAAGCATCCAATCCAGAGGCACAGCATCCAAGGCTTCCAAAGGCACAGTATCCAAAGGTCAACACAGCAGCTAAAATCAATTACAGCAGTCAAAGGCAGCTAAAGGCAAGTACGGTAGTTAAAGGTAGCTAAAGGCAAGTATAGCACCATAGCCTATAGCCGCCAATAGAGCGCAGAGAAAACTCCCGGGTGTACGGACAGGACGGACTACGTTCTCGGCATGTGACGGTCCGATCGCGCAAGGGTTACTAAGGCATCCCGTCGTCACCCTTGTTCCCACGCACGCCACGCCATGTCCGGCACTTCCCTCCACAATCTTCGGCAGACAAACGCTGTCCCCACGGATCAAATCTTCCAACTCAGCCGCGTTCTCGAGAGGCTCTTTCGACTTCAAGATGCCCCAACGCCAAAGTGCGACAAAGAGGACGGAGGACGTGGGATTGGACATCGGATGAAATTTCTGGTGAAGGATTCGGCTCTAGCGTTCCACGTGGCCGGCTTTGTTTCACCCCAGCCAACAGGTGAAATACAAAGCCAGTAATAAAGCGCAGGTGGTCTATTGCCTTGCAATACCCTTTTTTAGACGGGCCCACCCCGGATGGCTGGCCCTACAAACCGATTACAGTGGAGGTTTGGCTTCCGATTTCTGAGAGCGCCATTGGTCTCCTTGCTGTCTTGCTTGTCATGATTACTTGCATCGAGCCGATCGTCCTCGCGTTCCCACGTCCGCAGATTGGGGGTGGAGGGGACTGGGACGGGAGTATAGGAATACATTTCAGCACCGTAGATTATAAGTGGATTGTTCCTTTGGGGCCGATGGCTGCCATGGCTTCCCAATCGACAATGGCAGAGAGTCAAATCGTGAGAAGGCTCCCATTACCACGGTTAGCCTTCCATGAGACAAGGTTCTCAATGGGACTGTCGGATATCATCAGCTCCGAGCATTGGCCCAGTCGTGTAAGCAGACTGACGCTATTTCTAAGCTCCAGGGTAGCGGCCCTTGGTCCTGCTCGCCTTCCGACAATGAGGCACATTACTGACTGAACTCATTGTCATTGTGGATGTTTCTCGGCCTGTGTTCCATCATTGAGATTCCACGGGGGAGAAATGGCATCGGCATGTGAAAAAAGTAGAACATTGTCGGGAACCTGAACCCCAAGCTGGCCGGATACATCGAAATGTCTTAGTGTGTGCATTCCGGCAATCATCCGACGAAGGGTCTGAATCACGACAATGACAGCCGAAGAGATTTCTTGACAGGATTCGCAAGCAGGCAAGTCATGAAGCGGCTGTCAATGTTGTCGTGCTTGTCGTTGCAACTTGATGGCATCTTCACCTCGGTAAGCTCCCCAATCGTCTTGAGGTGTTCACGCCATTGCCGCCATCTTGGTGGAACAACAATCTGTCTGGCAGCTTGAAAAGAAAATCAACTGCTCCCAATCGAAAGAAAAAGCAGGAATGAGTTCAGTGGCTCCTCTTGTCATCACGATGTTGTAACGCAAAGTAACAGCAGCCGACGGACGCTTTGATGCGCCCAACTTCTCGCTGGAAAAACTCAAACGATCAACGATTTCACCAACAGAACACTATCTTGCAGAGCCGTCTTTTGGGACTGATCCCAATTCCTGGTCCGGATATCCTTGATCAACTAGACTCCATAGTTAATCACCACACACACCTTGCAAGATGCAGCGAATCTGATGGAAGGGTAGTGACTCACTATAAGGAGCAAACTTGGCAAGTTCATCCCAGCGCTCGCTTTTGACATGATCCCATGCCGTAGCAACAGTTCCCGGAGGAAGGTAAATGCTGTGCTCTACCCCTCGGTCATCTCGATAGACGAGGTTGTTCGGCTGTACAGACCGTTTGCAATCAACGATCGCATCGCCGGGTGTAAGCTCCATGTCGGAGGAGACAATTTGAATGTAGAAGAAGCACTAGTCAGGATATAGGGTCTTCAATGTGAGAGAGTGCGAAGAAAAGATGCCAAAGGTCGTTGCTCTTGAAGTAAAAAGATTGTAGTTACATGTATCAAAGAGGGTGCAGTTGTGTTGTGGAGACTGGAAGGGGAAGCGGCTGCTCGTTTTCTTATTTATGCGCTGGCTGCTTGTCACGTGGCGCTCGTGAGATAGTGTCATGCGTATTCTTGTCAAGTTTCATGCTTAATCGTCTTCATTTGTAATATACGAGTACGGGGCACCCGGATGCTTCCCCCGGGGCTTCATCTTTCTATCTGCCCTTGGACCTGTGGAGAGAAACCTCCGATAGCTGCCTAATCTTGGTGCCGCGCATCTCTACATGGTATTACTACTACTAGTCCATGCCGCAACAATCAGGTACTGTTTCTCGACTCCTCATGGCTGGTTAGACTGTCAAAGGGGGAAAGCTCAGCGAAGAAATGCTTCCAAGCATCCTGAATGTACTCAAGTGAGCTACCCCCCCCCCTGACACGATCCTCAAGCAAACCTCTAAGCTCTATGTGTGCTTGTAATAGAACTCTCTCACAGACAGAATGTATGGCGGCTTTTTTATCAGAAACTGAACGATGCTATTTCCATGATGTCTGTCTCAAGCCGGAAGCTGGATTCATAACGTACAGTAGGATTTCATCCTCTTATTTCTGCCTGGTGACATGGACTGTGCCTGCGGTCAGTACTGTGCATCTCTCTATCAGGGTCAGTAATGGCGTCACCAACAAGCAGGACCGCGGTACATTGTATATTTATTGAGCCAAGAGAGAGAGAAGGTCTCCAATAGGTGGTCGTCATCAAGGAACGCTTCCCCTTCGCAGGCTTGTGTATCAAACTAATTAGAATATTCGTCATGATTTTATCAGCCCGTATTGCAGGTCGCCGTTGGAAATCCGTCTGGGCTTCTGAAACAAACGATTCATATGAGTGCAAGTATCATTGATGTGTCAAGCTGTATAATTCGTGAGCCGCTCGGGGAGCAAAGTATTCTCCTGGTACATGTACACATGGATGAAGGACGACAACCCTTCCACTTCATGTTGGCTGAGGGCCATGCACCACGCTCACATTGAACGGCCAAAGAATAGATATCGGCAGTCCAAGGAGCAAGTAGGAAAGTGTCTCAATACCTGGATGAACATCCTTTGCGGCAAGCCTCACCTCATTGGGTCGTATGCATCTCTTGTCGTCGCCCAATGTCGGGCTTATCGGGCCAGGCCACGGATATTATAGTCGAATCCGTGCTGCTTCAATGCATGGGGATTCTCTCCGCGGAAATTGCGTGTTGGAACTAAAATGGAAGCGCGATGTTTGATCCGTTGGGAAGCAAAGTTCCCTGCAGTATTATACGTGCTCTAGGCACCACGAGCCGGGTTTCTGACCTTCTGCAATAGTTTTTCAGGGATGCGCAACCAAATCATCGCACTTTGTAGCATGAGAAGTCGGGACATCTTTACTTCACGGCTATCACGTGTGTCCAACATGTTTCGAGGTAGAAGGCGAGTCGGGCGCAGTATTGAAAATGTAACCAGAAAGAAGACTCAACACCTCCAACAGAACACAAGATATAGGGCTCAAGCGTATCCGAGGCCTCAAATTTTGCGGCTGGAAAAGTATCAAAAACCGACAGACCTATTAAAAGGCTCTCTTCCGTGTGACATGCCTATGCGTCCAGGCAGGGGGGGAAGGTTTCGATTCCCTGGGATTTCACACACCATGTTAGCATGCGTTCCACCCTTCCATGTATGTAATAACCCCTAGCAAAGATGCAGAAGCTTACTCAGGCCATACATAATTTATGATTATTGACGTCTCCCATGATTTTTGGTGGACTACTTACGTCTGGACCTACTTTAGAAATGTACGAGACCCCGTATCGACCAGGCCCAACGATACACAACTGGAAGCTGCCTGTGTCGCTGATTCATTCATGTGGTGAGGATCCAGGCCGCAAAGATGCCAGCCTACCTGGATCGCGATGCTTGCCATGAAGACTATGGACTTCAATCTCATGTTGCAGCCTGATCTCTGTACATGTATTATGTTTGGGGTCCCACTGTCTGGTTTCATTGCGGACCATCACAGGCGAGAAAGAAGGTTGAGATCTGCGTTGAAGAGTGAAGGAACTCTAGCAGAGAGTTGAAGCATAAAAGGGCGTCTCTGCCGCTGAATTGCAATCTTTTTGACAAGCAAAGACAGACAGACAGACAAACAGACAGACAAACAACATTCAGCTCAAAGGCCTCAAGTGCACATCTACAGTTACAAATCTCACTTTACTCCAAAGACTTCAAGCCTCGTTTCGGATTCAAAATGAAACTCAGCACCGTCGCTCCGATTACGCTGGTCATTGCGGCCAAGTCGGTCATGGGTTTCGGACCTTTCACAGTGACTTTCTTCCCGGGGGCGACCTGCTCCGATAGGACTTACATCCAGTGCCGCAACATTGGAAGAAACGAGTGCTGTGAACAGCCAATGGGTCGCGAGAGCTTTCAGTCGGTCATGGCGCACACTTCGTACCTGCAGAACGTTGCGGCCCCGTACGGCACCTTGGCCTTTGCCTCGCCGGCCGGAAGGAGCAGTCCATGCGGTACATTCAGAAATTGGGGCAGGCTGTCACAGTGCTACCGCAATGGCCCCAGCTACTACAACATATATATTGCCATGGACCCCCCGCCGAACCCGGAGAGCGACTCGTCTTCTGAAGACGACAGGCGTGGTGGTAGAGGTCGTGGTGGTGGTCGCCGTACCGGCGGTGGTGGTGGTGGTGGTGGCAGCAGCAGTGGTGGCGGTAGCGGCAGCGGATTTGGCAGCGGCGGCGGCGGTCGGTATGGACCCATCCATGGCGGACGGCATGGCGGTTCATACGGCGGCAGCGGTGGCACCTATTGGCGTCGCGATACCCAGGACGCCGATGCTGTTCCGTCCGGCCCTGACGCCCAAGGTGGCGACGCGGACTGCAAACCGGTCAAGGCGAATGTGGTGGGTGTCCATGGCAAAGAATACAAGTTGGACGATACAAACCGCAAGCAGATTGTGGCAGACGCCGAAGAACTCGACGGCAAGAAGTTTGCGGCCAAGTGGAAGAAGGCCGAGCTCCCGGACAAGGGTGACAAGTTCGAAATTCCAGAGCCCAGCAAGGCTATCGAGGAAGTTCCAAGTGGCCAGGGCAAGGCTTCAAAGGATCAGGACACTCCGGAAGACGGTCAGAGAGCCTCTCCAAAGAGCCAGGACGGCGTGGAGGACGGTCCAAGCACCCTCCCAAAGGGCCGTTCCAAGCCGCCCAAGGGCTCCAAGACGCCCGCCGATGACCAGTAACTTCAAATCCGGTCTGCCCTGGCTCGAGACCACTTTTCCCGCAGGGATCGAGTGAGTGAAAAAACTCAAGTTTGAAATTAGATCGGGGGTTGGGTTTGCGTTTATAGAATGGTTTGAGTCAGTTTCGCAAGCAGTAGAGGGGAAGAAGGATAGGGGTGTCAGGGGGCAATTCACTAATAGAGCCCTGACCCCAGTGGCAGCCAGGGCCGCCAAAGGATTAGGTTACAATATTGGCTTATATTAAAACTAATAGACTATATAAAAGCTACGAGGTCTCTACTATATAGAAGAAAAGCTTTAAAGATTAATATATATTTTAAATTATAATATTTTTAAGTCCCTTATTTATTTTTTTTACTTTATTTAAAGTTATTTTAATATATTAATCCTTTTTCTTACTTACTAAAAAGTAAACTATTAAATTAAATAATAAATAATTATTATTTTAATATATTATTATTTATTAATAAAAATAAATTTATTTTAATTTATATATATTTTTAAAATAAATTTTTTTTTAAAAATATTCTAGAGTAAATTTTTAATAAACTTAAAAGCTTTAAAAACTAGTACCTTAATAATATTAATTTTAAAATAAAAATACTAAAATATTATATTAAAATAATTATAAAATAAAAAAACTTATTTTATAAGTATAAAAAAATAAAAAAACTAAAAAAAGAGCTAATTAAATTTATTAATAGTATTAATAATAAAGAATTATTTACTAATAAAGAACTTTTTATTCTTTAAAAAGCTTACTATAAAATTATAATTAAATATTTTTCTAGAAATTTAATATAAATATAACTACCCTAGCCTAGGTTTAATAGAAAATCTTAGTATAGTTTAAAAGTTTTCTTTAATTAGATAAAAATAATATTTATAATAAACCTTAGCTTTATTTATACTAATAAAATAAAAATAGTTTATATTAGCTACTATTTTATAAATAATATATAATAATATTAATTTATATATACTATAACTAGTAAATATTAAGAAAATAATACTTAGAAAACTTTTTTATACTAGCTAGAAAATAATATCTAAAATAAGGAAACCTATACTATTAAAATAACCTAGTAAGTATTTAATATATAATAATATAATAACTAAATATTTAAATTATATTTTAATATATAAAAGTAAGCTTTAAAAAAAATACTAAAGGTTATTTTAGAAAAAGTAAAAATTAAATTTTTTATTAATAACTTATTACTTAAAATATATACTAATTTTATAAGGTAAAGCTAGTTAAAAGTATAGATAAAGATCCTCTTACTAGGTTACTACCTAGAAACTTTAAAAAAATAAAAAAAAAAAGAAAATTTTACTAATAAGATACTAAATATTAAAATAATTACTAGGAAAATATTAAATAATAGTCTATAAATTAATAAAGTAAAAAAGACTATTTTTAAAAGTATAATAATATAGTAGCTACTTATATATACTATAAATACTAAATAAAAAGCTATAGATTTTTTAAATACCCTAAACCTAACTATAAAGTATATAAAAATTTTTATTATTTTACTAGCTAATATTATAATAAAGTAACTATAATATTAAAAGCTAATTAAACCCTTATTAGTAATATAAAGCTATAAAAATTAGCCTTTATAGCTTAAAGAAATAAAGATAAAAGAATATAAGTAAGTATAATAGTTTAACTTAAAATAAAGTAGTTAAAAGCTACTAATATACTAATAAATACTAAAGTAAGTATTAATATAATTAACCTAAAGCTTTTAAAAGAAATAGACTAGTAAAAGGTTAAGCCTATTATAGTTACTTTTAATACTATAAAGGCTTAAATAATACTAAAAAGGGTATTTACTATATAAGTCTAGATAATTAATTTAAAAAGAAAAGTAAAAAAGTAATATATTAACTTCTAGGTTATAGAAGTTAATAAAGATATAGTTTTAAAAATACCTTAATTCTAAGACTATAAACTATAAGTCTTAAGTTAAAAAGATTAAATTTAGGTATACTTATTAATATAAGATAACTTAGTATTTATCTTATCTTTAAAAAATATTTATTATAAAATTAAAAATAGTAAAATAGCTATAATACTAGTTAAAAGCCTAGTTAATAAACCTTTAAAAGCCTACTATAGACTAAGCCTAAATAACCTTAATACTTAACTTAATATATAAAAAGGTAATAAGGAAAATAAAACTTAGCTAAAAGCTTTTTTAAAAGCTTACTAAGAGTTTATAAATATATTCTTACCTACTAAAGCTATAAAATTAGTACCCCTAAGAAGCTATAACTATATTATAAAACTAAAAAAATAATAAAAGCTACTATAAGGCCTAATTTATAAGTTAGCTATAAAAAAGCTATAAATACTTTATAAATATTTTAATATAGTATTAATAAGAGACTAGATTTCCTATTCTATAAGCTTAGTAAGGGCCCTTATTTTCTTTATACTAAAAAAAAGGGGAAAATTATAACTATATATTAATTATTATAGCTTTAATAAGGTTACCTAGAAAAATAAAACCTTATTGAATTGAATTAAATTAATACTAGGCTACCTATTAAAGTAGGATTCTAGAAACTCGACTCTAAATATAGGGGAAAAACTAGAGTACCTAGGGTAAAACCCCTACCTAGGGAGACCTATACCCAACCCTAGGCTAGTATATTTGTTATTTTTATCTATATAAAACGCTCTAGCTATAGTTAACCCCTATCTATTATATAGTAGTTAATTAATTAACTTAGTAGTTAGTAGAGGCTCTAAAGTACTATATTTACTATAGTAGTAGCCTTATTTTAAGCTAAGGTGTAGTAAGTAGTACTATTATAAATACTAGTATACTATACTAATATAGTAGGTATAGCCTAGGTTTTTAATAACCTAGCTAGGGGCTAGGCTAGGGACCTACTAATATAAGGTCGTATACGCTATTTATCGTACTATATATAGCCTAGGTTTAGTATTAGTTAGGGGCTAAGCCTTTTTCTTTAATTTTTACTATTGTTATAGCTAATAGCTACTACTAGGCTATTTTTATAGTATAGGCTTAAGGGTATTTTAAACTAATTATAAGGTAGGTTAGTATAAGTCTACTAGTTACACCTTTACCCCTAAAAAAGTATTACCCTAGGCTAGGTTTAAACCAACTACCTTAAGAGGGAGGTCTTCTAGGTGCAATGACCAATTACGCCACCTAGGCAATAATAAAACCTTATTACTACTAATATTAAAAATCTTAGACTACTTAACTAATACTAAAATCTATATAAAGCTAGACTTAAAAAATATATACTACTAGCTATATATCTATAAAAGTAATAAGTAGAAAATAGCTTTTAAGTATAAGTATAGCTATTTTAAATATAATATAATACTATTTAAGCTAGTTAATATACTAACTACTTTTTAAAAGTATATTAATAAGGTATTAAGGGATATAGTAAATAATTATTATATTATATATTTAAATAATATTTTAATATATAATAGTAATATAGTTAACTATAAGTAGTAAATACGTAGAATACTTAAAAAACTATAAAAAATAAGGTTATACGCTAACCTAGAAAAATATAAATTCTATATTATAAAGGTATAATTTTTTAAGTTTATAGTTAATTATAATAAAGTATTAATAAAACTTAAATATATTAAAGCTATTAAGATATAGCTATTACCTAGTAGTATTATAAAAGTCTTTTACTTTTTTAAATTTATAGGGTTTTATAAGAGGTTTATTAAAAACTATAATAAAATTATAATCCTATTAATTAAGCTATTAAAAAAAAGTATAAAAAAAAACCTTATACTAGGCTATAGTAAAGTAGCTATTTTTAAATAACTTAAAAAAGTATTTTAAGAAGCCCCTTTATTAGCCTACTTTAACCTAGAAGCTTTTTTAAAAATTAAAATAGATATATTAAATTATATAATTAGTATAGTCTTAATAATATTATAGCTAAGTTACTAGTACTTAGTAGTATACTTTTTAAAAAAGTTAATATTTATAAAAGTCTACTATATAATACTAGATATAAAGCTTTTAGTAATTATAAAAATATTCTACTAGTAGTAGTATTACTTATTTTATAATAGCTATATAATTAAAGTTATTACTAATTACTTAAACTATAAATAGCTTATATTAAAACTAAAACTAAGTATCTACTAAATCTTAGTATTAAATAAGTTATACCTATTTAATTTTATAATCTACTATAAGCTAAGGAAGAAAAACCTTATAGATAGCCTATCTAAAAGACTTAACTATTTTAATAAAAAAAAAGTCTAGGTAGTAAAAACTATAAGCTTACTAGACTTTATTAAGAAATTTATAGCTATATATAGGCTAGTAAGTATAAAATTAGCTAAAAATATAATAAGAGTTAATACTTATATTAAAAATCTATACTAAAATAAGATATAAAAAATAAAATAGCTATAAAAGGTTATAATTATAAAACTATTAGTAATTTATAAGTTAAAGTATTATAAAAATAATACTATAAAAGAGCTACTATAGTATAAGTAGATAATTATAACCTAAAATACTATAATACTATTAAAAGCCTTATTAAAAGCCTAGAAAAAAGATACCTTTTCTAAAGACTAACTAAGCTAGCTAGGTAATAAAAATATAGTAAATAAGTAAAAGTATTATAATATAATAAAGTAGTATTATTTAGATAGCTAGAAACTATAAGATAGCCTTATAACTTATAAGAACTATACTTATATACTTAAAAGTATAAAAATAAAACTCCTTATACTAATTTATAATAATATTGCTACTAAGTATTAAAGTATAAGTAAAATATTCTAATATATATAAATATAGTATTATTAGCCTAGAATAAGAAAAAATATAAAATCTTATATTTTAATATATATAAATTACTAGAGGAATAAACTAAAGCTTTATTTACCTTATAGTAAGTTAGCTATACTACTAGTACTAAAGAGGCTATTCTAAGAGTTATTAATAGACTTTATTATAGGCTTACTACTAGTAATAAATTTTAATAGTAAGTAATTAAGTATAATACTTATTATAGTAAACTAATTTTTAAAATATACTTTATATAAAACTATATTAAAATATATAAATAATAATAGTCTAGTAAATATTTTTATTAAAAAAATATTTTAGAACTATAATATCCTTAAAAATATTATTATTAATAAAAGTAGCTTATTTATAAGTAAATTCTAATTTATATTTTATTACTTCTTAGTATATAAGTAGTAACTTAGTATAGTATTTTACTTTTAAATAAATAGCTAAACTAAAAAGTAAAATTAATCTTTAAAATACTACTTATAAACTTACTATATAATAGAATAAGATAACTAAGTAGATTACTTACTACTAGCCTAGTATATCTATAATATAAGCTAATATAGTACTTTTAGTAAATTACCTACTAAGTACTTATAAGGCTTTATACTTAAGGGACTATACTATATAATAATACTACTATAAGTTATTAATAACTAAGCTTAAAACTATTACCTAGAGCTATAAAGTAAATAAAATATAGCTAAGCTACTACTTATATATACTAAAGCGTAAATAATATATTATTATAATAAGTAAAAACTAAAAAAAAGCTTTAATATTAAAAACTAGGTTTTACTATTTACTAAAAACTTAAAGTTTAAAAAACCTAGTTATAAGTTAGTAAAGAAGTATATAAGCTTTTTTAAAGTAATAAGATAGGTTAAGGACTATAGTCTAGCCTACTAACTCTAAATATTAATAAACTTTAAAATATATAATATATTCTTAATTTTAAGCTTAAAACTATTTAAAAAAAACTTATTAGCTAAAATTATACTACTATAAAATATTTTTAAAATAAATAACCTATATAAGGTTAAAAAAATTATTACTTATAAAAGGGATAATACTTATTATAAGTACTTAGTCTACTAGAAAAGCTATAATAATAGTAAAGATTTTTAAATATAGTAAAAAGACTTTATAAATAAGAACTATATAAAAGAATATAATAAAATAGTATAGTAAAGTAGCTAAAGACTTAAAATATACCTTAGTACTAGCTATAAGGACTTAGTTTATTAAAAAGCTATAATTATAGTAAGGTTTTTACTATATAAGAAAAAAACTCTATAAATAAGATTCTAAAAGTAAATATAATAAGTCTACGTAGTAAAGTAATAGAAAATTAATAGCCTACTTACCTAAGTAAATTTTTTTTTTTTTTTAATACTTACTTACCTAGGTAAAAGAACTATCTTAGTAAAAAATAAAATAAAATAATAATTAAAACCTAGCTAATTCTTTATAATATTATAACTACTACTCCTTTTCCTTATTATTATTATCTTTTTCTTTATTTAAAAATACTTTATCTATAAATATAATTAGCTTATTAAGAAGATTATTACTATAAACTTATTTAAAAATAATATAGCCTTTAAGCTATAAAAAGTTAATAATAAAGTAAAAATAAACTAACTAAATATAAACTTATAAAAGACTTTTTAAAAATTAAATAAAAATTATTAGTAATATCCTATAATAACTAGAACTAGTAAAAATATATAATATATAAAAATATAACTTTATTAGTATAAACTTATATTTCTTAAGTAATAGTACTAATTAAGGTATATCTAGTAGCTTTTTTATAATTAATACTAACTATTAATAACTTAAAAGCCTTATAATAAATAAAATACTATAAAAAATTAGCTATAAATTAGTAATAAATAAGCTACTACTTATAATACTATTAATATACTTATACTTATTAATACTAACTAATTTAATACTAAGCTCTTAGAAAATCTTAAAAATTTTTTTTTAATAATAAATAACTTAAAAGTATATAATATATTAATAGCTATTTTATAAGTAATAAAAATTTAAAAAGAAAAAAAACTTATTTTATTATAAAACTTATTAAAAGCCTAATAATACTAATACTTAAAACTACTTAATTTTAAAAAAGTTAATTAGTAAATTTTTTACCTAATAATAACTATATTATTTAAAACTTACTTTTTAATTTTTAATAATAAAAAGGCTTTATATTATTTTTTTTAAATTTAAAAAACTAGTTAATTAATAAGTAAAAATAATAAATATAAAAATTATATTTATTAAAAATTAGTAATAATATAATAGTTTTTAAATAATATAAACTTATTTATTTTTTATTTTAATTTTAATATTATTATTAAATTTAATAATATACTTATACTTATATAAAATTTTAAAATTAAATATTATAGTCTATATAGCTAGTTAGTAGTATACTTATAATATATAAGTAAAATAAAAAATATTACTAAAAAACTAACTAAATTTAAAATATATAAAAAAAAAAAAATTTAAATTTAAAATTATTATAAAAAATAATCTTATATATTTACTAATTATAATTAATAGCTACTTATTAGCTATAATTATCCTTATTACTCTAAAAAAGCTATAAGCTAATATTATAAGTACTAACCTAACTAATATAAATCTTAAATATAACTATAAAATAATATATAGCTAATACCCCTTTTATATACTTATATATATAGCTTTTTAAATCTATAAGTATAGTTTAAAATAAACTATTAAATAAAAAGTAGCTATATATTAAGGGGTAATTTACTAATAAAGCCTTAACTTTAATAATAGTTAAGGTTATTAGAAGATTAGGTTATAATATTAGCTTATATTAAAACTAATAGATTATATAAGAGCTATAAGGTTTTTACTATATAGAGGAGAAGCTTTAAGGATTAATACGTATTCTAAATTATGGTACCTTTGAGTCCCTTGTTCACTTCCCTTACTTTACCTAGAGCCGCCCTGATAGGGGGTCCCACGAGCGTGTTTGATACATGTAACATGACTTCATGTTGCCACCAGCGGCCCAAGTGTGACCCTAGAGAGACTGGGATCCTAGTCGTGAGCAAGGAGCATTAGTACTGTCGCTATCGAGTCTTTTGTTGTTCCTTTACCTTTTCCGACCTAGCCAACTGATACAACTTGCGTACCGTCGTGACGTACGGCCCATTCCATACTCCATGTCGTGTGATACATCATCCACCTCACATACTTGTGTGCATCTTGATCCATCCATCCATGTATAAGTCAGAACTGCCTGTATGCAGCTACCGACAATGAGAAAATATCCGGTTATTTTGGAAAGCAGGCGGAAAATCACTGTCGGTCAATCGGACGATTGAGATCGACCATTATCAGGTCCCTGTAGATACGTGTTTAAGGCGGCAAGGTGGGTGGGAGTCTGAATCCACTGTTTTCCGGAGGACGGGACAGGGGGGCATGCCTCTGCCGTCTGTCGTATCTCGGACGGCGGCACATGAGGAACCCGAGGAGCACGAGGAGAAACAGGGTCGCGGACGTGGAAACAACATGGATGGCCATACCGGGAAGTCAAAGACTGGAAAAAGCCGCCATACGAAACGTGTGGATCCTCTCTTACATACATACCTGGCATCATGTCTGAACGGACCTCGTGTCCGCGATATCGAGTCCTTCCTTCGGGGAGGGTCCCCCCTGCTGCGGACCAAGCACCAAGCTTGTTGACGCGGCGTCATCGAAGGGTTTAAGACAAAACCTCCGACGACGGACATCCATCCGTCTGGAGGAAGAAGACCCCATCTGCACATAGGTCTGTAGAGAGAATCGCGCAACGACAAACAGCGAGGGGATGAAGGATGGGAGAGGTTGTCATTGATCCTTCGTCGGCAGCAGGGGATCTTTGGGGGCTTGGCAGTCCCGATACCCTTGCATTTTCAGGGCTGAGCATCGATTCCTTCAGCCCAGGATGACTCACTGCATTGCCGTCTGGAAGGGTATTTCCGCTGACAAGGGCCCTTCGCCATTGCTTAGCATTGTTCACATTCTTTCTTGGCTATTGACCAATGGAAAACATCCTTGAGGAATACGAGCAATAGAAATAGAGCAAAGGGCTGGATTGTACATTCATGTCTGCAGGGAGAAATGCGCTTGCTATCAATACACACACACACACACAGCTCCATCACGCCGACCCATAGCTTGAGCGAGCCTCGTCACCGTCGCCGAGCTGTTCAATCACGCCCTCCACCATGGTGATCAGCTCGCTCACGTCCGGCCTCTCCGCCGGTTCCACCTTTAGACAGCGCCGAACGATTTCCCGTATCGGCTCGCTGATAGTCACGGCGCCTTGCTGCTCGCTGTTCGAGCCGGCGACACTAGATTCACCCGCCGCCGCACGCGCCTTAGCCTGACCGATGCTGTTGATGCGTTTCGCCCCGCCGGGGGACTCGTCGGGGAAGCGCCAGTCGCCGCCGAGGACGCAGAGACTCAAGGTGCCGCCTGTTTCGTCGGAGCGCATCTCGAAAGGGGATTTGCCGACCAGGCAGGCGTACAGGGTGCATCCGAGGGACCAGATGTCCGTTTTGGTGTCGATGACGGAGCCGTTGCGGACGTCGAAGAGCTCCGGCGCGCGGTAGGGCATGGTGGAGTGCTCGGCGGCCGTGTCCTGCACCTGTAGCGCGAGTGAGGCCGATGTGATGGGCGTAGGGGACGGGGCGACGGAGCCCAGGTCCATGAGTATGGGGGCGAGGCCGGAGTCGTCGATCATGATGTTACCAGGTTTGATGTCGCGATGGGCGTAGGAATGGCCCGAAGCCGTGGAGGACGACGGATCCATCAGGGGACGAGCCTGCTCTGGTTCCGGTTCGTGATTGTCGTCCTCGTGTCCCATTTCCATGCGTTCCGTAGGCGGGGCTTTGTACTCGTGCATGGCGCGAAGGGCCTTGCACACGCCGAGGAAGAGCATCATGAGATGACGCTCCGAGAAGCGGCCGTGGTTGACGAGGTTGGCGTTGATCATGTCCTGCAGATTGCCGCGTCGGTAGTACGGGAGGAGCACGTAGACGGTTTTGGTGGCCTCGTCGGCGCCTCGCTCCGTGGCGACGGCATGGTCGACCGCCGAGATGATGGTAGGGATGTGCGCGAAGATGCGGTAGGCGTCCACCTCGCGCATAGCCTGCTGGACCGACTCGGCGCCAAACGGACAGCGGATCTTCTTGAGGGCGAAGAGCTGATGCGACGCCGTATCTTCGACGAGGTAGACGTACGAGAAGCCGCCCTGGTAAGATTTGTCAGTGAGACCAAGGGGGAGCAATTGGGCCGCATCGTGGATGTATTACCTCGCCGAGGAGTCGCAGAATCTTGAAGCTGCGACTGTTCACCTTGACCGTCGGCGAGCCGGGGAAGCAATTGAGACAGTCCCCGAAGGAATGGAACAGATCCAGTAGCACCTGCGCCATGGTCGTTTTGTTGTTTCGCCCCCTCCGCCCTTATGCTCTCTCTCCGACGTTGCCCGTCTATTCGTTTGGCAATCGACCCCAGCTGTGACCGAGCAATGTCGGTTGAGTCGACGTGTCCAACAGCGCCGAGTCTCGTGACGCGATCTGAGCTGGAGAGCTGTGCTGGACCCGGATAATCGAGTTCGGAGAGGGGATTCGGGCGATGAATGGCACGGCGTCGTGCGACGAATCTATGCGCAATCGCGAACCACCAAGTGACGATGTTGCTGGCGCTCGTGAGGCTTAGCTGTTCGTCACTGCGAGGAATTGCCGACGGTTAACTGCTATTGTAGCTACCAGCTAAGCAGCAAAGAAAGAATTGTACGAAGCGCCAGGAGAGAGGACCTGAGAGATGTGGCGCCGGATGTATTTTACGACGTTATTTTCTTCACCAGTTCGAGTACGCTGACGCAGCAAGGTGTTACGTGCCCCCCTTCGGGAGGCGGCTCCACTCTAGCTACCAGTCAGTGAGTGCTTGGGCAAGGCAAGGTGGCAAGCCACCCATTGGGTCGTCTCTCTTCGAACAGTTATTGAATCGTCACTGGACACCATGTCTGACAACAAGATATCTAGTCCAAACATACGCTGTATAATTGTCTCTTTCTGACCTCGGCCGAAAGTGTATACCTGACACTCGCTGTATAATTGTCGCTCTCTGACCTTGGCCGAAAGCGTACTTCCTTCTCCTAATTATACATGGCCCAAGTCTCTCTATTTGCACCTCTATCCCCCCAAAACCCCAGACATGATGACGCCCACCATCAGATGCGGCTCCTGATTAACAACAATTGGACAAGAAGACAAGAACCTCACCCCGTCTTGCTTTATCGACAAACGCCTGTGGGTATATCACTTCCGGTGCTCTTTTCGTGTATAGACGTTGGAATGAAGCGGCATCCGGAAGATGTGGAAGAAGAAGAGCTTGATGAGAAAAGACATAAGAAATACTGCCCAAAACAAAGGCATGTTCCCGAACCTGCCGACACCTCAGCGTCATACCATGGTCCTATGACAACAAATTCCGAAGCGAGGGGCTTGCACTCGCGCCGCTCGCTGGCCTGCTTTCGGGGGCTCGAGATCCCATGGCTGCGCCCGATCCGGCCGACTCATGAGCGGAACGCGGTGGAACCGCCTGGGGTGGAGGCAGACCGTTGCGAGCCAAAGACGGGCTTCCCTGGGAGCCGCTGGCGAACGACGATCTCGGAGGATGCAGACTTGGAGCGTAAAGATCGGGCCGTGAGAGGGGTACTCCGTTGTGCAGCCTGGGCGAGGTGAGATGCGTTGCTGGCCCGTGGCTTGATGCTGCGCGGAACGGAGGAGTATACGATACTGCCGGTGCCGTGAGGCCAAGACCCTGTGGCGATGTCGATCCAACGTTGTGCAGTGGAGGACTATGCAGATGTTGAGTTGACTGAGCGGCTATCGACACGATGGACGGCGGCCCAGACATGGAGGGAGGCCGCAGCGCGGACAATGTCGACAGAGGTGCGGCACCCCCAGCGTGCAAGGGAGGGGGTCCTCCGTTCAGGTGCCGGGGGGGCGAATTGTGCTGACTGGCCCCCGACGGCCCCCAGTCATGATACGAGCCCGGACGGGGAGGCAATTCGGCCGGTGAATAGCCATGGGGCACATGGCCAGGTCGTGGAGGCAGGCCGTGGCCCTGCGACAGCGGCCGGCTGGCCGTCACCGCTGCGGGCGGAAGGGGCTGCACCGCTTGCGATGGCGGGTGATGTAGGATGGACTGCAGCTCTGGGCGAGTAGTGGCGGCGTGGTATTCTGGCTGGACGGGATGAGAAGGTGGACTTCGAAGCAGGGTCGTTATGCTCGACGTGCCATTGACGCCAATCTGCGGACGCGGCGGCCCCGCTGGCGGCGGCGGCGTGCTGTGTCGTGCATAAGGCTTCATGGGGACGGGGCGCTTCTTGCACTTGTGACACTGAAACTTCCTTTGCTCGACGAACTTCTGCGCCTCGAAGCCGATGGCTCCTTGGTGACCGTTGATCAGCCTATGCTCCTGAGAAGTGTCGATGGGCCACCACTTTGGCGTCACGTCGATGCCGCACGTGAAGCAGACTTTGGATCCAGGCTGCTGCGCGTTCGACGCTGCGTCCCTGTGGTGGGCACTGCGTCCGGAGCCGTTGGCGACTGGTCCGTAGAGAGTGCATGTTGAACTTCGTCGCGTCCCGGACAGCAAGGGTGCCCCGGCCGCCTTGGCTGCCGTCATCATCAAGTTCGCCTTCCTCACTGTGCCCGTCAGGGTGAGATCCGCTTGCTTGTAATTCTGCACAAACAGCTGCAAGGCCGTGAGTCCTGACTCATCGACTACTTCGTGGATTGCGTGCGCAATCGTCTTGGAGGGCACGTGGTCTTTGCACCAGGCCACCGCCGACATGATCCCGCTCTCGCCATTGATCGACACAATGTTGAACTGATCACGTCGAGAGCTCTTGACCGGTGTTATATCAAATCCTAGGAAGTGTCCCTGCTGGCGGGCACACCCCACGTGAACTGCAGCCCGGTTAGCCTCGACAGACCACATCTCCGCGTGTGAGAGAGTTACATACAAGGAGCGCGACAATGGTGGCAAGAGACGCATGCACCACCGGTTCGGTGGCAAGCTTGGCACATCTCGTCGTACCTCGATCGCGGAATGGATGGGATCCCTTCGGACGGCTCCAAAGCTTTAGCGTTGCCGAACTTGACCTCCGGAGTCCAGATGGCGCAGGTGACGTGGACCCAATTGTTGTCCGCGGTGCGTTTAAGTGCCTCTCGTGGCATGATGGGACGGTTCAGCTCCTCCTGCCTCTTGCGATAAAGTTCGGCTGCCTTCCTTGCCTGCTGCACTTCTAGCCTCTCACGCTCCCGGTCCTTGTCAGACATCTTTTTCTTGTGATGCGTGAGCTTCGGCTGCTCGAAGAAGTCCTGCTCTGTGTGCTCAATCGGACACAGGACGCATTTGTAATGCTGTACAGCGTGGCCGGTTAGCGAGACCGCACAATATGTCAAAGAGGGCCAGGCCGCGCGTCAAAAGACTTACGATGGAGACTTGAGGGCTCTTGTCGTTGAGGCACATGTCGCAGATCCATTTGCCCTGTATTCGCTTGTCCAGTATACCATAGCAATGGCGGTGCACAGTCATATGACAGTCCTTGCAGGATAGATGCTGGTCTCCAAGGGGCTCCAGCTGTTCACAAACGGCACACGGAAGTGTCCGAGGTTTCGGTAATTCGGGAGCTGGTGGAGTTTCGACGCTCGACTCCTTCTTCTTGGTCGCACCAGATACAGAGGCACCGTCCGAGGGCCCATTGTCGGTTCCTTTCTCGGGCGCCCCCTTGAGCTTCTTTCGAGGTGGCTCCTGGCCGGTGCCGGCAGTCGGCCCACTGGACGGTGTCGATCCTCTGTCCGGCGTCATCAATCCCATTTCCTGAGCGGTCTGCAACTCTTTCAGTAATTCTTCATCCTGCCGGCGCTTCCAGGCTCGACCACCTGCAATCTTCTTGGTCACTTCGTCTATGTCCTCCCATCGAATAGCGTACCGGCGCCAGAGTTCGGCGCATCGCCGACACAAGGCTACTACGAACTGATTGGCCTTGTCCTTACCACCGGCCTTGGCACCCATCTCGCTGACAACCCCTGCGCTAGCATTCGGGGCGCGTCTCCATTGGCGAGAAGATGTGGTCGAGCAGAACTGACAAACGAAGGAACGCTTCTTCTCCGACGCCTTGACCGTATCGAACGCAGAGTCGTCGTCGCGATCGGCTACGTCATCGGCCAATTTCGAAGCGGCAGCCTCGGCCCTCTTGGCTTGCTTCTTCCCCTTGCGACCCGTGAACGATCCCCATATTTGCTTGCCACGGTCGGTCTTCTTCCACGTGTAGTAGAAGCGAACCACTTCGCCAGGCGTCATCGTCTTGACGTGCTTCATGACCAGGTGTAGCTCGGAGCCATATTTGGAGACGGCCTCCTCGAACCTCTTTAACTCCGTCGAGGTGGCGCTCGGCTCTTTGAACACTTCTCGTTTCACACTGGGCAGAGCTTTGAGGGCGGTGACTGTGTCGTACTGCTTCTCAAGCAGGGTTCGGAGGGCCACGTCACGGAGATTAGTGGAGTTGTCAGGCAGTCCCATCTTCTTCGACATCCCTTGCGCCTTTTCCACGTATTGCGAAACTTCGTCGCCTGTGGCCTCATCCGACGTTGGCGGCACCCACAGTCGAGTTGAGGTGGCGTCAGGGTTGCTCTCATCTGGGTCCTCTCCACGGGCCAAGTATCCGGGGGGTTGGTCCTGGACCCATTTCGGCCTCTTGCCCCGTTGCGCTTTCTCGGCTTCCTGCATTTCCTTGGATTGCTTGGGCTCACGTTTACCCTTCTTTGTCTCCGGAGGTTTGACATACTGCACGGGTCGGCCTGGCCAAGTTCCGACATTGGCCTGGTGTCTGGGGCCTATGCGGGTGCTCGCTCGCGGGTAAATACGGTCATCATAATCGAGGGCATCTTCCGGCTTGCAGTGCATACCAAGGTACCGCCAAGGCCAGAGCCGTGCTTGATAAATTTGCTCAGCCGTGCCTTGGTGATGAGTGTGTTCGTCGTCAGCCGGCGTCGTCCTGTCCGTCTGTATGCCCTGGGCATCTTCATCCTCGTCTTCCAGGATATCGTCCTCGTCGATGTCGCCACGAGGGTCAGTATTTGGCGTATGGCGCGCCTCCAGTTTTCGTTCCTGCGCTCGGCTACAAGCGGCGCAAGACCAAGCAAAGCCGCGGGACGGTTTCTTGAGCAAGGGAGGTCGGACGCAATTCATGTGATAGGTGTTGTGGCATACAGCGCAATCGACAGAGTCATTACTGCGATTGCGTTGGTCAGCATGCCGAATTCGAGGTTCACGGCCGACCATTGCCATGAGCCTCCAAAGGATGATATGCAATGCATGGCTGGTAGGTTGGATGGGGGTAGTGGTACTGCTGTAACGGGTGTATCACTTGATGGCTCAGAAGGTAGCACTGCTGTGGTAATGAAGACAGGTGGTGACGGTGCCAATCAGAAACGGCAGGAACAGGGGGTGGGTGCAACCTAGCAAGCCCATGTACCAGTGCCCTCCACGATACCCGAGGTCTTGCACGGGGTTGGCCTGGGCCCCCTGGGCGCTCGGTAGGTCAAGTGACCTCGAGCAATACAACGACCCAGGCGGACGACAGCAGGAGAAAGGAAAAAGTGCGGCAGGTACGAGGCGCATAGCAGGATTGCCCAAATCCGGGTTGCGGCATTGGGGTGAAGTGTCTTTGTGTAAGTGGGTAGGTACTAGGTACGGCATGTGCGTCTGCACCGCACAGAAGCACCGTCGTATGTACGTACTCTGCGCTTGCAGGTTGCATGCACAGGTCTCGAATGACCGTGGCATGCCATGATGACGAGGGACAAAACGTGATTGATTGCCCGTCAAAAACCCGTGGCGGCACAAGCCAGCCGCGACATGACAGAAGGGGGACGGACAGCAGCGAGGAGCACCCGGACCCTGCTGCACGGATAAGACGTCCGGGCGGGAAGGGGGGGGTGTGTTGCGGCGCATTTGGGAAGAAACAGGACGGACGGAGGCTCGAAAGGGCTGAAGGGCAAGTAGGGGGGAAAAAAAAAGTCCAGCCAAGCAGGGGGGGGAGGGGGTACGTACCTCGCACAATAGCCGGTGCATCTCTTGCAGAGCTTGACGGCGCTAGTGAGCTCCTTGCCACGCCCCTGCTCCACCAAGACATATTTCCAGCGCTCGTCCAGCACCTTCTTGACCCGGTCGGGTACGTTGACGATGCTCGCCGTGGCTATCAGGTCGTAGTTCTTCTGGATGTAGCGGTCATACAGCTTCTCGTACCAGAAGCTGTCGGGGGTTTTGCGGTACTCGTCCATGTTGGTCACCTCGACGCGATGGCGGATTTGGCATTTACCGCGCAGCGCCGTGAGTGGGCTGATGTCGGAATGCATGGTCGCAAATACCAGCCGCGTGTCCGTCGTCTTGCGCCCAATGTCCTTGGGCCTGTAGAACCAGTTGATGCGCACCGAGTCCACCGGCCTCGACCCGTCGTTTTGCGCATGCAAGAACTCCATGATGCGACCCAGATAGTATGGTTCCCCGGGTGGTTCACACACCAGATACACATGGTCTGCCTCGCTCGTTAGATGACTGCTGGCCAACCGCCGTCTTCCCCTACTTTGTACGTTGGCGCCACCCCAACCTTGGGGATCCCTCCACCCCCGTCACGCCTGCCGCCACGAAACAGCACAACACATTGTGGATGGAACTCACCATTTGGTTCCAGCTCGGTGCCGTCGTCTGCTACCATTCTGCCGCGACTGTTTGGTCGTGATTTGCAGTTGTCGAACGACAGCATGTTGGTCTCGGGCCATGCCGGTCCTGACGTCTGAACTGCGCTGCCTGCCTTCCGCGATGATACTGCGCTCGCCGCTCCGGCCTTGCGCTTTCGCGACGACTGAAGTGACTGTGACGTTGCTCCCTGCGAAGTAGTGACGCTGCTGGAAGAAACATCCTTGGTGCCGTTCTGCGCGTCGGCAGATCTGGAGTCGTCTGCGCCCGCGCGACGCGCTCCTGCTGATCCGCGAACGCCTTCTCCATTGGTGCCGCTGTTGGGCTGCCGCGAGGACTTCTTGCCGCCGTCGCTGCCCTTTTGATCGTGAAAAAAATCATAGACATCCATCTCGATGTCCTTGTCCTCGGCGTAATTGATGCGAACATTACTGGTCCTGTTGCGGGAACGTGTCCCATAAGGCGCTGCCATATCGGCGCCCAGGTCCCTTGTGGCTAGGTCTGCGCTGGATGAGGCATTCGCCGAGTCCGACGCTGACTGTGCGTCTGAATCCGTGACTTTGGAGTCCTTTGGGTAATGTGTCAGATGACGGTCTCAAGCACGGGGGAGAAAAAAAATAAATAAAGACTGGCGCTTTCGGAGCCATGGGCAGGGCAAAAGGTAATGGAAGGTTTGCAGACCGAACGAAACACGGTCAAGCAGCAGATATTGCTTATGAGGTGTTGAATGCCGAACAAACTCACATTCTGTTGCGCCATGGCAGGAACGGTTCATCTGCGAGACGGTGGGATGAACGCAGCTTCGTGTGAAGGCATGCCCTACACCGTTGCTGGTGAACGAGGCAGATGCCGATATACAAAGCGAGTGAGTGAAGCAGCAACGGAGCCGTGGGTTACCAAGGTACGCAAATGGGATATCCACCGACAGTTGACTAAGAGATCCGCGAGAATTTCCCAAAGGGGAGCATTCGAAGTTAGCGAGCAAGCGATAAACCAACGGAATGGTCACGACGGATGTTGGAAAGCCGGCTGGCAAGATGAGGCATGGAGTGGGAAACGAGGTTGAAGGAGAATGAGAGGGAGAGGGAGGTTCTGACTACCAAAGGCCGGGGAAAAGAAGTAGAAGCGTCCTGGCACACACACTCACTCACACCACACCCGCACAACACGCACGCTCTGTCTCTCTGTCTTTCTCTCTCTATTTCTGGGAGAAAGGCCCTGGCTTGGCTCGATACGTCCACTCCGTAGGTACGCTGGTGCCAATCGACCCGGGGTGGATCCCCCGACCTGGTCGACACTAAAGCTGGAAGTAGCCTCGAGGTATTCTCTAGCGTGGGTTCAAGGTTCCTGTCCGCACAGATCATCGTGCATGTCATCAAATGAAGCGTCATGTAAACTTTATATCTACCTCTCCACACCCCGGCCGTCCTGTACTGCCGCAGTCTCCATGCAGACCCGCCACGGGTCTCACACCATTGATGAGTGAACGGATCGTAACCCAAGGTTTTTGAGGCGTTCCTCAGCGCCCACCACGTCTCCCGCCAGTCGAGAACCAAGGGCAATTAGCCAAGACTCTCCCCGTACATGCTTAGTCGTTCGTGGGTCAAGGAGAGCCGTCTGTCAGCACCGGGAGGGAAAGCCGGTCTCTGCTATGGCGCTGCCTGTTTTTGTGAGTCGTCGGCGGTCGTCGCGACGAAACTCAAACAACATTTCCAAGTCATCTATGTTGGCCGGTATCTGCTCCCTATGCTGCCGGTTCAAGGCCAGAAGCGTTAGGATCAAAGCACCGGTGAGCAAGATCGGTGTGCAGAAGAGCACCATGCGTTGCCCTGCCTCCTGTCAACCTCACCACAAAATACGCCAACGAGTCGATGACAGACATGACTTTGGGTGGAGAACGGACAAGCAGCATGACACTTCATGCTCTCAAATTTCCGCATCGAGCCCTTCTGGAGTTGATGGTATGAAGGTAAACAACTGATACAATACAGTTACACCCCAAGCCGCGTTCGAGCTTTGAGCCGCTGGCGCTGGGGCCGTCGTCTCCCTCAAGACTTTTAGAACGCACAAGGTGTGTGGGGTGGCAGACTTGACTATTACCGTTACTCCGAACTCACGTAATTAAAAAGGCGACGTGCAACTTACCTACCTGTACCTGTATGGAGCATTGCTGCCTACTAGTACCTACGTGCCTATCACTACTTGCTTGTAACGTGCCGACGTACGAACTGCATACCTCCGTGCTCTGCTAGTGGTGCTATTACCTGTAGGCAGGTGGGCAAGATATGAATAGGCACGGCTACGAAACGTTCATGGGGGGGAAGGAATCATAAACCGCCATCCAACTGAATTGCGCCATGGCTGATGGGCAACTGCGAAATTCTCCACTAGTTGTTTGGGTAAGCGCGACTAAGACGACGCACCGCAATCAAGGGGGTATCATGTTGTAGTCAGGTGTGGACATCCCACGTTTAGTTGACCGTGTCCTACCCAAGGTACGCAGAAGTACTGTGTTAACGACACCGCCAACTTCAACGCTACGAGTACGTCGTGATGACAGCTCGTTAGTGCAAAAGACTAGACTCATCAAGTGCCTGATGCTTCGGCTCAGCTGTCCTCTGTCACTGTGCGACATATAGACGGACAGGATGGCTTGAAAACAATGTCATTGCGCGACCGCGTCAAAGCTTGGATTGCCGTGGTTTAGCGCTGCGTCGCAACGCCACAGAGACAAGCAATGCATTACAAGCATGGGAGCTGGGAGCTGGGAGGCACCAGCACCAGACGGTGCGAGGATATGCCCACTGGCCTGGGGTTGATGGTTCAAGCAATCGTTGCCCTCCGAGGAGTCAAGTCTCTAGGATTCAATTTCGTTGGTTTGTTGGTGGGCATCGGGCTCCTCGAGGCTCGTCGCTGCGGTTTGTAGGTACAAAGTTGTTAGTAGTCAATAGAGTTACACCGCACCGTGTGCCTCCCTCCTCCAATCTCCATATTGCCAGACGGAAGACTGCCGATTTCTTCCCACCCCATCAAGGACACGTTGGCGAGTTGCCACCGCCCCCGGCCAGTGTTTCTTCCGCGGCTCTGCGAACCATAAATGCATAGGCACAGTCAGATGAGAAATCAGCACGGCCATGGTTGTCGATGGTGAGACTTGCACACACCCAAAGCCGTGCGTCATGACCAAACCCCCCCC
>JADHZA010000283.1:0-29275 GCA_018831705.1 Torrubiellomyces zombiae
GAGTAACAGTTATAGCGAGATGAGTGCTCCAAGTCGACCAGCTCTGGCTTTTTGTTGGTAGAATGGCGTGCAGCGTCTCGGACAAGCTTTCGTTAGACATGTTTGGGTGATCAAAGCGCACCTCATACATGTAGTTGGACACGCAGTCGTGATATCAATGAAGACGGTCCTGGCGCAGTCAATTATTAAACATTGTCCCGCATCAATCTACGGAGTACACATGCAGGCTTCGACGAATACGTGTAGCCCAACAAACACCCCCCTTCCCCCTATTTGATGGGAACCAATTGCCAAGCAGGCTTCTTCTCCTGACACGTTCGACTGCGGAAGTACTTGAAAGCCAAGGTACCCACGGCTTCCCCAACGCACCCCCAGATCGGCCCATCTTTGGTGGCTCCCTGTCATGTACCTGATACTGCCGGCGCATCCACCGGCGCCTCAACGACAAGGATGAATGATTCCTGGAGTGCCAATACATGTTACATACATACAGATTTGTACGATTACACCCAATATACGAAGTATGTATGTGCATGCATTCAAGATCATTAATTGCTAGTCATGGCACAAAAAGGCTAAGAATGGGTGCGTGGGTGCCTCGTACTTGTA
Organism: Torrubiellomyces zombiae; assembly: GCA_018831705.1. NCBI lineage: Eukaryota > Fungi > Ascomycota > Sordariomycetes > Hypocreales > Ophiocordycipitaceae > Torrubiellomyces > Torrubiellomyces zombiae. The sequence continues at coordinate 610 of JADHZA010000283.1, forward strand.
GCCTGGCACCAGACGCCTGGCTAGACGTGCCAGACACCACACAGACCTTGACGTTAGGTTGCACACGCCCCCTGATGCAACGCTGCATACTTGCGCATCTGGTATTACAAGTAATAATAGATCAACCAAGCCGCTTGCAAGGGTACCGTTTGTACATGCATATATGTACTTGTACAAGTATGTACATGTATGGATGTACAGTATGCAGGTACCTTGCATTAGCGCCTGACCATTATGTACAGTATTACCTTTTGCAGTGGCAAATGCAATGTCAGTGAACGATTGAAGTTACGAGAGCATGTGCCCCAACACCTTGGAGGTTCACGAGCATACCTAGTGCGAAGGAGTACGCCGTACACAAGTAGGATTCTGCGTGCCTGCCGAGTAAGGCAAGGCGGTATTCCTTTTCCACGCCATGCCCAAGGAACGGGTCTCGGCTTCCAACGTGCTTGTTGGGGAGTGTTTTGACAAAAGTACTCGAGGTCGTATTATCAGACGAACAGGCCTTGGTGGGGCTCGTGCGAACACACACCCACGACCCTGCTATAATTGTCACAAAGGACTCGCCGAGTGGCGATGTTACGAGCACGGCGAGTAATTAACGTATTACACACTCATCTCGTCCCATTGTGGGGTCAATGCATGTACATATTGCTCGGAGGCTTGAGATTCTTGAGAACAAGTCGGCGTCAGGCATTGGGTACCGAAAGTCGGCCCCCCCCCTAAGTCGCTCGCTGAAGAAAGTCGGATTGAACTTTGACCCAACACCGTAGAGGTGCCCACGACGCCCAAGTTTGAGCTACTGTGGAGTAGCCTCAGTCACTCATCACCAATCGTTCTTTCGAGTTGCCGCAATCCTTCAAGGGGTTATAACGGACCGTGGGAGTTTGCTAGGAGGCGGATTCACCGCTAAACTAGCCTCCACGTCGGCCGGCATCATAATTCATACCATTACAGAGCCATGGACCGCCGCCGCGTACTGCATTCGTGGCCAGGTGAGCATCAGAAGATTGACCACACATGGTTGGATACGATACTCTTGCCTGCATGTCGTTGGTGAGGATCCTTGACTAATATGATTGTGCTCGTTTATGACGATCTATGAGATAGCCGCGCTTGCCGCGTGCTAATGCACGTTTTGTCAGCAGCCTGCTAAAGGATTTCAGGTGTGCCTGACTCAGCCAGGCAACGTTCAAGCTGCCAGGCCCGATGTCATACGGAGTATTATAACTCCACACTCGGTACTCCGTACACGCTAGTAAATTCAGAGGAGCCAAGGGGCAGTACATACTAGGATGTCATCGCGCTCCATTATTATTTCAGCTCCGAGGAGATCTACGCTTCATCTTCGTCTGGTTTCTGGCTGCACCAAATTGCTGGCGTCATCAACCCGTCTACATGTGACTTAAAGTTGGCTGCAATGTTTTCCATATCCACGTTTCATAGTTCCATTGAGGCAAATAGAGTCAACGGTGGACGTTTTCGAACCTCATCTACATGTAATCTACGAAGCCCAGCGTTACGTGTAGCTAGAAAAACCATGACTTCGCGCGTAAGAATACACTTAGGTGTATATTTGACATGATGTCTGGTGTCTGTCGAGAGACTTTACAACCTGGAAAGTTCTGTCGCGATTTGATCCAGCATCGCCTTTGGATCCTCCCCATGAGTGTCACAATCTCTCATAATCAGGTCTCGCACCCACGGGCCTCGAGGTTCGAACGAGGCCTTGAAGGGCAAAGCTCGCATGACTAGACCGTAGGTGCATGCTACCGGATCGATAACCGTGGGCTCGCCCGCATCGTCGGAGCCGGCCTCAATGTCAAAAGACCAGAGAAGCTGAGCTATAACATTCCAAATGACATTTCGAGCGAAATGCCGCCCGGGACAGGTGCGTCTTCCGTAACCAAAGGTGGCTGTGGGCATAGGTTTCAGCTTCTGGTCAGAGTCGAGCCAACGTTCGGGCACAAAAGAGTCCGTGTCCGGGCCGAAAACAGCTTCCTCGCGGGATATCGTCCAGACATTAGGCACGATGACGGAACCCGCAGGAATGACGTATCCGCCGTACGTGGTTTCCTCCCTATTCAGGTGAGGGACGCCCTCTGGGCCCACGGGCCGCCATCGCAGCATTTCCTCGACAATGGCACTGATGTATGGCAGATTGGGCTTGTCATCGGGAAGAGGGAGCCGGTCGCGGCCTACAGCAGCGTCCAGTTCCGCCTGCGCCTTCGCGACGAACCCGTTGTTTTGAGTGATGCAAGCAACGAGGAACCAGTGTAGCGTATCCGTGGTGCCATCCAACGCAGCGTCAATGATTGTGCCGAGCTCGAAAGATAATTCCTCCAGGGGCATATCGGTGCTCTCCCTCTCGAGTGCCTCTTTGAGATGCTTCGATATGTTCCAGGTATCCGACTTGAGTCCCTGGTCGAAATTCACCATGCGCAGCGAGTGCTTCCGTTTATAGTGTGAGTCGGCCATGGCTTTCCACGGGGCGAGAAAGCCTGGCAGATTGTTCAGAATCGGGAACGTGTCGACAATGTACGCGCCAACCTGCACGAACTGGGAGAACTCGTCGTTGAGTTTGATGGCCTCGATAACTCTCGGGTCATCATCACCCAGGACACGGAACCCATACAGCAGCGTATGGATGATGCTGGCGACGGCGCGTTGAAAATACGTATGAACATCGGCGCCGGCGCCACCGGCTTTTGTCAAGAGATCGTGGAGCAGTTGCTTGGACTCTAGACACTGAACCGGGAGGTAGGCGGTCGCCGGAGTCGCATTCAAAACCAGAGCCTGCAGTCTCTGATGATGTCGAAACTGCTCCGTATAGTTCATCAGGAGAATGTTGAGGCCCTTCAAGGCCAATTCCGACGCCAGCTGTTGCCAAACACGATCAGCCAACTTTGTCTAGCAAATAGAGGGCACTTGGGCACTTTCCAGTGCACGCTTACAAAAAGACGTGGCCGGTCCGAGAATATGGCCCCTTTCTTCGCCAGCAGATCGTGAGCCACCTCGGACGTGGACAAGATGATGACTGGTTGACCAAGCATGTTGGCGTGAACAATTGGTCCGTACGTTTCGCTCCACTCTCTATACGTCCTCCAGCCGTGCGATTTGGGCGCCTGATGAACATTGCCAATTATTGGCAACGGCGGCGGACCCGGCGGCAACGGCAGAGTCGACGTGGTTTTACGCCGCTTGGAAACGTAGAGTCCAAGCAGCAGCGCAACCACGGTCGCGTATATCGCCGGATGCATGACGGGCAAGAACTGGCGCGATCACGATGGCGAAGCACCACCCAAACAGGCCGCAGAGGGAGACAGGCAGATGCTTTGGCACGAAGGAGCGGAGAGCGGAAACGCCGTCCGAGCCCGGGGAGTGAATGATCTGGGCCCGATCAAGATGTGGCGAGGGGCTTCTGCGGCCGATCTAAAGGGCCCTTTGTCAGCAAAGAAGAGTTGCAGCAGCTCGCGCGTGTGACGCACATCAGAGAGCAGAGTCCAGTAATGCAGTGTTGCCATTAATAACCATCCTCTCACTTGCTCCTGCGCACCCGCGTTCAACAAGTATGGCTTGGCCCCTTTATCCACTCAAATTTCCGCGCCCGAGTTGCAAACCCCTCCCGAAAGGTCTGGCCTTCTCCGTGACACCGCTGTAGATTATGTCCAGTCTGCATTGCCTAGACCGGGGTTTTCTGCGCGGCAATCCCACCCTGTAGGAGCCAGCCAGTTCGTAATCACGTACATACATACTTTGAAGCATCATGTAGGATGTACTAGATGCCGCCGTGGTGCCGTCAATGCACAGGGGGGGGCGTGGGGAGCTCCCCACGGGAGCAGGGAAGGGGAAGGAGGAGGGATTGTCACCATCAGTTGTGGATGCTCGATGGATCGCTTTAAGGAATCACGACTTACTCTGACAGTACTAGCACACTACGAGTAGACGTAATTATGTACATGATAGTAGCGAGCAACCCTGGACAGTACATACCCTTTTTTTCTAGGCAGCCAGGTGCCATTCACCCATCCGGTGCAGGCAATAAATAACATATCCCAGGATCTATGTACAGACTAGAAGCTGGCGCCGAATGCAGGGATGCTGTGATGACAGACGCAGCCTTAACGGAGTCGACGGATTTGCCGGAGAGCACACTGCCGACACGGAGCCACAGCGTACATGTACAAGAAGGTGGCAAAACAAAACGAAAGATGCCGACGGAAACTTGCGGACATCCGCCTTCTACGCGCTCAGGCTACGGCGTTTGTATGCATATACTGTATCCAGTAGCGCGCAAATCCCACAAGCACATGTATTTGTACGGCGGCAGTTCCCACTAGCATAATGCTGTTGGTTAGAGCCCCTGTACGTGGCCGGCGTGCCGTCTTCGCACAATCCCGGCATCTTTCAATCCAGGAAGCATTTGATCCTTCTTCTCCCAACGAACCGCACTCGTTGCGGAGCCGCCGTGCCGCGCAACCCACAAGCAGGTCGCATCGTAGCGACCTTCGGGGCGTGGGGGTATCTGTAATGAACTGCCAGCTCAGCATGGCCTACCCCGGTATGGAGCTTTTGGGGATGTCGATTGCGCGCGCGTATGTATTGACGTTAGTAACAGAGTCGTTGGTTTCAAATTGAAGGATAATGGCTGGACAGAACGGTTACAGGGTAATGCAGACAGTATGTACTAGTCTGTAGGCCGTCTATACATAGTAACAGATCAGGGGGAATCTCGAATCGTATCGGGGCCCTTGGTGCGAACGAGGCACCAGACACGGCCCAATTATTACTACATGCAGATACAAGTACATACATGTACGGACTACGGAGTACAGGTAGACACATACTAGTAAGTGCCTACCTGTACATGTAGTACCTTACGTGGTGTGCTCGGTCCCCAGCGATCTAGTGGGGGGCCGACCCGCGCTCGTATGTACATACATGTATGTGGCAAGGCGCAATAGGGGTGATCCCTTCTCCGTACATGTAGTATGGATGTTACCTGTAACTTCCAACCAACAGCTCCAGCAACGAACGTTTGAAATGTTTTCACTCCCTTGCGGCAATTTGCGACAAGGCTGTTTGCCAAGTTGTTTGACAGCTGTTTCAACGCCATCGCCTTGCCTGCCAAGCAACCTCGTCGTATGTACTAGCCACCTCCCTGATGGGTACATACATACCTGTATCTTACTAGCCTCAAGCTAAATGCTAGCTTGCAGAAACGGACCTGTCAAGGACCGAATACTTTCCATATCTGGTAGGCAACTTTTTTCATGAACAGCTCTGCGGAGCACATGTAATGACTTTCTGGCGCCTATCCTATCTGTAGCGTGCGTCTCGTGAATCCTTCCATCCTTCGCCGTCGCCTCCTCGCCGGTCACTCACGGCTCTGGCCTCGTAGGGTGGCTTCGCAGAATGTGGAGTGTCCTGCAACTCCAGGTAGTGATCGGTCGTGACCCGTATGCGCTCGGTGCTCGAGTACGCCCCATTGCTGTCCCCCAGCTTGTTGTTCATCGACGAGCCTCCGTGCCGAGATCGGGCATCCATAGTGCTGAGGCCCAACCTTCTGCGCAGGAAAGTTGCGTGCTTGGTCCAGAACAAGTGAATGGCTGGCGTGCAGCTGACGCAAAGCACTACAGCAGCTTCGATGATGCTGGCATGGTCATGTCAGCGAATATCTCGTTTCAGTCCAGGTGCTTGAGGCTTACGTCACGAGCAGCGCGTTGGCAAAATTTGAGGCAGTGGCCGAGGATTGAGCAGTCTGATAATACAATCCCAGAGCACTCGAGGCGATGGCGCTGTCGATCGGCGGTGGTCAGAATGAAGCCAGAACATGCCAAGAAGTGTATGTTGGCATTTCAGACTTACAGCAACCCAGTCATGAAGGCGACCGCAAGCCCAATTTTTCTGCGCAGTGGCATGTTGAGCTTCGTGATGATTGGAAGCGGCAGCACAAACATGATCACATCGATGATGAGCGACACAGACCCGCGGGCGATCGTCGCATTCGTGACGCCCTTGACGCATTGGAACAAGAACAGCGGGCTAACGGTGTAAAGGTTCGAGCTGCAGAGAACGCTGGCGTATAGCATCGGAGCTAGGAAACCGGTCACGTCGAACACGATCAGGAAGAAGCACGTGTATCGTAGCCATTTTTTGATGCCAAAGGTTCGGATGAACATGAAGAGAAGAGGCAGCTTCGCGGTGCAGAGCGATGCGTTGCCCGACGCAATCCCGACGGCGACCAACTGAAGAATGGTGCTTAGCCGTCCAAATCGTTTCATGACAGATAGTTGAACTTACGTTTGTAACGCGTTGGATCGTTACCTTGCGCGGGTCCGAGTTCAAAGCTATCTGGGATCAGCATCGTGCAAATGAATGCGCATGTGATTGGCATCGAGATTGCAAAGACTTACTGTACATTAACATTGAAAACGTAACTGTGACCCAAACCAGGCACACCAGCGCGAAAACGGCCAGGTCTATAGCAATTCCAGTTCAGCTTGTCAGAGTGTTGCCTCATGAAGCTACAGTCGACTCAAACAGAAACGACACGCGCCAGAGTGAACGAAGCACGTACAATCATCAACATGGAGTGTTCTGGAGTGATTATAGTTGGTCCAGAGTCGCAAACCGATGACACTGGCTGTGAGCACGCACAATGCAGTTGTCAATCCCACGAATTCCCCAGGCTTGATATTGGTCGGCTGGATAATGGCTTCCATCGCGTATGGTCTGGGAATGGTGGTCACCGACAACTTTGAGCGGCCGTCAGACGACGATGCAAAAACCTGACTTTACAGATCAGAACGGAGCAAGGTAAGGGACATCGAAGACAACTTGCCCTGGGAGGGGAGATAATTTGTGATGACTGTAGTAGTGCCAGCACACACGTGAAAAGTGGCTTGCCAGGTACTCGGCATGTTGTGCCGATTTTGCAACTTTGACTGACTATTGATCCTGGAGGACGAGAATGCTTGTAATGCAAGTGCAGATATGAGTGGTTGTACATATCTTGTTACAGATGGCGGAATATTGCGTGCATAGAACCCTACTCCACTCGACAAGGGCCACTCGTTCGAGACAACTTAACGATACCACGATGCCTACTTCGAAATGCCCGGCGCAGGGGGGGCCCGGCAGTCGCCGTGCCGTATGCCTTGTTAGTGCGTCTCACGAACAAGGCAACGCTGTCGCGGTGGTATTCGGTCCCCTGGCTCATGAATCCAGGCAATGCTCTTAGACCAGCGGCGGAACTTTATTGGGAGAGTCATGGTGTGGTTCTAGCAACTGTGATCCGCCCAAGCATGTGGGTACAGCGCATCCTTCCAGTGCTCGGGTAGATCGTATGCAACAGTCTTCAGTCCGAGCCGTCGGAATTGGTATACTTGTTCTTGCTTGTATGATCCAGATGCTATCGGTCGTCGTTAAGTCATAATACCCAGGCACGACCGCGCGAGACTGCATATGCAAGCCAAGCCCATCATCCTTGAATCAGCCTCCGTCCAGAAAGATTCCGAGAAATAGCTCTGCAACCAAGTGTTAGTTCTTTGCATACTCTCGCATTGCATCGAAAAGCTACTGACGCGGTGGGCCTGTTCAGGACATCTCTGCAAAATGTCGACGATCCTCAGCAGAATATATGCGGCGCTTCGACTACCGGGCCATTATTTGCGAAATCAAACCATCTGGGGACACTCACAGAATTCAGCAACATCTGTGCGGAAAACCAAGCCTGTCAACTTCACCTACGTAGACGAAGCCAGTCGACAACTTCAAAGTCTTTCCCACGTCCTAGAGCAGGATGAAGCAACGCGAGAGAAGCTTCTTCACGCACTACAGTTTGCTGGAGGAAGCTGGGGGCAAAAGGTCGTTCCTCAAGAGCTAGACAGATCGGCCTGGATGTCCGATGCGAGCAACGATCATTCCCCCTTGGAGTACTCGGTTGCCTTGGATCGAGGGACTGGTGAGGCAGAGTTGCGTTTCTTGATCGAAGCTCAACCTGATCAGAATACCCTCAGTGCGCTTCAGGAGAGCACTCTGCGCTTGACCGACGACATAGCGGCAGGATATCGCACAACGGTCTCACTGGATCGTTTCAACCTCGTTCGAGACATATTCTTCCCACCGAACCCCGAGGGCTTCCTGGCCGCATGGCACAGCTTTGCCACGTCGAAGTCGCTGGAAAAGTGGAAGATTTACCTGAACCCACAAGCTTCCGGGAAGCACAACGCCTCCAACCTTACCCGTCAGGCCTTGGAGCGTCTCGGTCTGTCGAAGTCGTGGGAAGTCCTCGAAAGCATGATGTCTGCGGACGATCAAATTATGTACTTTGCGCTTGGGTTGTCTCCGAATGCAGAGAACGCCGAGGCCAAGGTGTACATTTCCCACCCGAGTGCATCGGCGGCGGAGATTGCGCTAAAGCATGCTCGCATCGACCCGAACTGCAGCCGGCATGAGATTGAAACGTTTTACACCTGCATGGCCGGTGGCTCGGCTGGACCGTACCGGGGCAAGCCCGCACTATCCTGCTTCGCGTTCAAAGAAAAGAATCCTTGCCAGCCTACTCGTACAGTACTCTTCCCGATGGACGCCTACGCCGCACATGACGCCGAAGCGCAAGAGCGCATCGAAACTTACATGGACTCTGTCGCCGTGCCTGCACGTTATCGTGAGCGGTATCTGGAATCCATCAAGGCCGTGCAGCGCCGTCCTCTTGAGTCCGGTCGCGGAATCCACAGCTGGGTGAGCTTGAAAGAGAAGCCCGATGGCAAGCGATCGAACACGTTTTATCTCTCGGCCGAGCTATTTGGAAGTCTCCCCGAGCCCGCCTCCGCCTAATCGGCGTGAACGACGCGGGCAAGGAAGAGAGATTAACATACCGGTCCGGAAACCGTGAGCAACTGGCTTTGAGAGCCATGGGAAATGCCATGACAATCTTTTACAGCTTTTTTCTTTTGCTTTCTTTCTTTTACCTCTGTGTTTTCTTTGTCCTAGTTTGTGAAAAAGCGTATAATCATTTTTCCTGTGTTTGTGCTTGCGCTTGACCGAGCGTTGCTCCAAGGGCTGGATTACCTGGCAAAGCGGGCTGTCCGGCTTGTGTTCCCCGATTCGACAATTAAGGAACTACCTTTCTTTTGAATATAGCGGATATGATGTTGGCGCACTGCTTCACTGAGAATGAAATTTGGATTTGGGACTGTAAGTTATTGTGAGAGAATTGACCAGAATACTTGTAACATCGGTGCTCGGATTTTGGGTCCTGCTTTCAATGTTCCGTAGTCTCACTTTGAATAGAGAGAAGCAATTCAGTTGCTCACACGATGTATTCGTTTAGACGTCGTGGTTCGCCCTAAAATATTCATTTAGCTAGCGCGTTAATCGTTTGGTTGATAGCGGCCGTTTCTCAACTGCAAAAACTAACAGCATTTTGCCGTTATTCCGATGCAAGACAGCCAACTACTGGAAGTCAACATGATACATCACTTCGCCTAAGATGGAGGCGGTCGTTGGGGAGAGAAGAAGCTTCAGGTTACAAGAATGTAGCCCATCGGACACATTCAACGTGACAAGACTTAGGAATAGCGTCCATTTACAGTCTATACTATCTTGATCGTTTTCGTCGTCCAGCTGCTGAATTTCATGACGGGATAAGGGAACAATGAAATGAGACCAGCCCTCTTGAATGTGATTTCCCTTCCGGACTCGTTTTTCTGCTCTTCCAGTATCAGGCATTGTCCGCCCTCCCGTTCACTCTCGTCCGAGAGGTTGCACTTGCTGATCAACATGATTGTATATCTCTTTGATGGAATATCGTTGGGTCGCACAGCTGCCGACGTTGATCTGTCGGGGTTAATCATTTCGACAAAATGTGTTCGTTCCTTAGACTCTTCGTCCGCGGCTTCGAAAACACACTTTATTGCAAAGTTGTCGTCATCTCCCTCGAACATCGGCTCATCCCACATGGCAGACCTACATGTGGCTTCCGAATCCAAAATAGCCAGGGCGATTGCATCGGCAGTGCGCCAAAATTCCTTGGTAAGACCTCGGACAACAATGTACGCTGCACTCACGCCACCGTACGGATTTCCCCTGTCTACCAACTCAGTGTGCGCATCAACCAATGTCACGTTGTCCGGGTCAGTGAGATAAGAATCGTCATCTAGGAAGTGTATCAGATCATTCGTGGTAGCCCAAGACCATGAAGGGCCTTGATACGGAACAGAGTGCTTGGCCCAACGCATCTCCTTCTGCCAGATAAGGCTTCGTCGTATGTCAGCAGTCCAAGCACCCGCAAGGTACGTCCCACCAACCGCGGCATGGATTTCTGAGCCAAACCAGAGAACGCTGGCAGCTTGTCTGAAGCAAATGTCAATCGTCGCTTTGTAAACTTGTTTACAAGGTCATAAAACTCATCCATAAGCTTGGTCAAATTTGGAGTTGCGCCTGAGGTTGAAGGAGCTTGTCGAGAAGAGTCCGAGTATAATATGGAGGCAAGAGCTGGGTAGAACTCATTCTCGGGAAACAAAGTTCCTGGATGAGCACCGTCTGCGGACTGAAACCCCTGGCAGCATTTCCAGTAAATTTGTGTTGCGCCGTAGTGTAGAATTCGCGGCGACAAGACGGCCTCCTGCAAACACCAGCCACGCATGGACAGCGGGGCGTTGAGGTATAAGCGACGAAGGTCCTCGGCCTTTGAATCGATGCCGGCGTGGAAAAGGGACACAGAAACGGTCGTCTGTTGGCGTGGCGTGAGTTGGTCTTGACATGATATGATATGTGGCTTCCTCAGCGGGATCTCAACTACCGGAGATGGCGGATTCGTTGATCTTGTCGCAGACCGGATTATCCCATGGCTGCTAGCAGGCGACGAAATGGCGGAAATTGTAACGAGAGAATTTCGATAGATGTCAGCCATATTCACGGCCTCTCTTGCCCAATCCTCGCGATCGTCCTGGACGATACAGAGTGAGTCTATCCACAAATATCTCAATCCAAGATTGCGCGTGATAATGATCGCATCCTGAAAATTTGCCGCCAAATTGTCCCAGGGCAGAGATGACTGAAATTTGGAGATTGTGGCCTTGGTAAGAATGGTGTCGATCCTACCGCCCCAGCAGTGGCTGAGAGTAGAGTAATTCGACATCACTTGCTCGCCAGGAATGAAAATTTTGCATCGTGGCTCATTCAGACATCCAACATCCACCAAACGAGTTGGGAGAACCCCGGGCTTAGTCGAGGGACAGCTATCGTGTCGAGATGAACAGTTGTTTATCCAGTTTCTTGCGATGACGAAGTTTACCTGAGAACCCATGTCCATATCGACTTCCGGCCGACCGACCTCATACCTGCCTAGTCTCAACGGACTCTCTATCGAGCATCAGCGTAGTGTAGATCAGTGTTGGCTGCGAGGTGCTCACCTCTTGGTGTTGACAGCTGTAAATACACACAGGGCGGCTCTTGAAGGGAGTCTTCATCCATCGCAGGGTCCGGCCCGCTGTATTCACCGGCTGATATCTGGAGGAGGTCAAACATCCGAACCGCATCCAAATCGGAAAAAGCGTAGACATGTTCGGCTTGTATGGAGATTCGGATCGTCGAGCCCTGGTCCCATGACTTGATGGCTTCTAACAAAGTTTGGTCGTCTCCCGCGAAGTACCAATGGTCCACTGCCCTCGATTCCACGAACGCGCGGACCATCAGCGAGCACAGATTGCACCCTTGTTGAGCCGATCTTTCTAGATCATGGATGGAAGAACAGTGCTGATAGTACGAGCACTTAGGGATCGTCCTTCCCTGGAATTCGACTTCAGCATATTCGATGAGCTTTTCAATGCAAAGCGAAGAGCAGTAGGCGCAATGCATATTTCGGTATCTTTTGGAACGCGATTCTTTGCGAAGACTGGCATATCTAGTCGGTACCTCGAGGTGAAGGACGTAACTTCAGGAGGGGCGGGGGCATCATGATCGATTTTCCCCACGATGCAGCGTGATTACAGGGGTATCGCACGGAAAAGTCGCCATTGGTGATTCGCTGCTTTTGATTCGGTGATTGATCGGTGTGCATCTGATTCGCTCTTTACCTTCATGCCTATCCGAGAGACTCAAGCTGAAATGATCACACATGTCATCTGCATTAGTCCTCTAGCTCGCGCACAAGGTTTTCACATACGTGGTAAGTCAAGACGTTACTGCTTTCGATGATGCCGATCGAGCCACATGGTACGGGCGCAAACATGGCAAGCTCGAGGACGTTAACCTCCCGGCTCGCAAATGCACACCCGCAGAATCTCCCAACGAGATGGCGCCACCAGCCACGCCCAGATTCCGCACATTATCTCCCCGGAATCAGGCTCAGCCCAAGGTTCTGGCAAGAGCTACTACTGATTCTCTGGTTGATGGTCGCGTCTCCTCTCCCAGGACCACCAGTACGAGTGAAGTGATATGTATGTTCTTGAAGGGGTATCCAACAGAGACCCCGAGTGCATGTACAATCGCATTTGCTAGGGAATTGCTCCCTAACCTTAAAGGTGATCTTGTCTTGCCAGCCAGCAGCCATGTTGGCAAGATGGCGCCTATGTGTACTTCGTAGCAAAAAGGATTATGACGTTCCTCGCTTTAAGCTCTCTTTGCTTTCCTTGTCCCGGAAGGCGGCTACTTCCTAGCAGGTTGCATAGCCTGGCACCAGCTATGTTTGCATCAAAAAGTTTTACGATCTGCGGCTGCGTTGCCCAAACAGGGCCTTGGTTCAGACGCGAATCGTTCAGCCCTACTGCTGCCCCCCGTCTCACACAATATCAAGATCCGCTATGGGAAGGGTTTGGGTCAATCCGCCAGACTCTGTAGTGGATGGCGGCGTCAATAGCGTGCGACACCGCTTCACCCTCTCGATTGGCGTTCTCATTCGATACGGATGGGCAATCGATGACATGTTCGAGAATCGTCCTTCTGCATTCGCCGCATGCCGGAAGAATTTGATTGCAGAAGTGCCCAAATACTATCAATCTCGGACAGCCTTTCGCTGCGGATCTTGTAGTCTTGCCAGCTCCAACAGTAGCCGGTAGGTGTAGATTATCATGTCAATTTCGCGGAAAGCTTTCTTGAACCAATCGCGGCCTTGGTCGGCGATTTCCGCAGCTCTTTGCTGCCCTGCTTCGGTCAACGTGAGATGCGAGACCAGCTCTGGCAGCTCATCCATGCTTTGACTGACGGGAATGTAGTGAACCCACGGCTTGAGTCGATCGTCATGCCATTCGCGGAAAATGGTCTGTTTGAGCGGAAGCGATTTCGAAGCCAACAGCTTGTAGAACCTACCGCTGATGCCGTTCCCGTCAATGTCGAAGACGAGGCGTGATTGAAAAGCTTCATCTTTCGCTGCCCACGGTGCCATCCGGAAGAAAACCCTTTGTTCACGGCAATATCGCCTCTCGCACTGGAAAATTCTGCTCAGACCCACACTGAAGAGCCGTACATTCAGAAACGCAGATTCCACCCGCTGAATTGCATTGCTTACTTCTCTCAAGTAGTAGTGCGATTTATCCTGCAAATTTCCGGCCAAGGCCACGAACCTTTGCCGTTGGAAATGACGCCAGCCGCCATCCTTCGCAAACCCGCCTGTCGTAGACCCTACCCAGTAGAGTTGATTCCTCTTCTTGCTCCACTCCACGTCAGCAGCAGCTTCGTACTTGAACTCGCGTTCGCTGTATGCTGGGCTTGGGAAGAGAATGTCCCCCATAGTGGAAGTAGAGCCAGTAGTGAGGATTGGTATAAAGCCTCGGATCAGGCGAAGTGTGACAGGACTAAGGAACAGGCCATGCATTTGCTCGTACTCAGGATGCTGGCACAGGTCAATTTCGGAGCGAACATCACGGACAAATGGGATGTCGAACGTGTCTATATCGGCGTTTTTCTCGCGGAGATTCGATCTTGGTAGCATGCAGGATTCGGTAATCGTCTTCCAAGAAGGATGGCGTGACATGTCCTTCAAATTGAACGAAAGAGCGTGGTCTGTATGGCCTGGGCTTCTCGGGGGTATTACAACCCGTGGCTCGTCGAAATGGTTGACGAGCAAGTCGACGTCTGGGAAGTCTTCCCCCAAAAGCTTCGTCACGTTGACGAATGAATTCGAGAGATGTCGATCATATTCTCGGTAAGAGTGTTCACAGCGCGTGAAGGGCATTTTACTTCTGATGGAGCACGTCCAGAGCTCAGCGTCTGGAAGACCCGAAACTTTTGCCATGAGATCGTTGATTTCCTTCCCGCTCAGTTTCAGAAATGGTCTGATGGACTCATGAATGACATCAAAGTCGTCAATAATCGGCGATTCTTTGGAGACTGTGAAGTTGTACCAGGCCTCAAAGCCAGGGGGCGGCTCTAAGTCGTAGCGCCGACGGTATTCGTTCTTCGCTTCGATGTAGCTTCTTGACTGCTTTTGGAGCAAAGTTTGAAATTGCGTTTTAGCATTCTGGGAAAGCGTCTGAGCCGGATGCTTTGGAAGATTTAACGCGCTCCACTGGGCCGAGGCTATGGCGTGCTTAATGGCCACGAAGTTCAAGATACACGAAACGAGAGGAGTTATAAACGCCAACCACAAGATGGAAGTCCGCTTTGTCTGTCTCGAGAGGAGCTGGACGATCTGTCCAAGCATTAAGAAGGAGGCGATCAATTGCAGTAGAGCAACTGTATCTGTGGGTAGGGTGGAGGAATCTCGCGAAGACACGAGACTGAATGCTCCGATACTCGAGGCAAGAAGCCATGAAGATTTCTGGGCCTATTGAGCGTGTCAGCTTCTCAAACCATGAATCGTAGAGGATCAACAAACAAGTTGTAAGATTGAATACCAAGACAGCGCTTTACCCAGTGCCAGTAGCACAGTCACAAGGAGCCCGCAAGGTATGGATCCATACATCAACAGCTGGGCGAAAACACCAAGTGAGAGATACACAACGACTTTCGGAGCTAGAAAAGATATGACACAGCTCAAGTCCATTGACGGTGGCACTGCGAGTAGAGCTCCATGACGGGGCGTGAAGATAACGTATACGAACACCAGCGCCACTACGGGTATGGTCGATGGAAGAAATGAGGCGAATCCGACACCAAGACTTGCACACCCGATCACAGCCACCAAGGCTGCTCCCGAAACCGTGTCAATAATCGATGAGAATGCACCGTTATCTGATGCCATGACGGCAGCCGAATCGACTCGAAGCTTTCGAAAAGCCAGCAGCAGCAGAGGGGTCGCTATCGGCTGTATCAGATAAGAAGTCAGTCATTGTTTGGCCTGCGAATGTTACATGAACATAATACTGATAGGCCTCGCGTGCTGGTACGGTTTCTATTTCAACGCTTGCCTCTGCAAACCAGACCTTCAGATCTACGCGTCGAGGAAGGACCTACATAGAGTCGAAGACAGCCGACTTCAGCCTTGAATAGACTTGGAGTGGCCATGCAGAATGCAACTCTCCATCCTGAAGGCGAGAGAGATTCCTTGTTTCGACCAGACGGGGGATATATGTTTCTTTGCGAAGCTCGATCGATCGTTTCGCGGCGTATCGAACTAAATGAAACCGCTAGCAAAGTCCAAGCGAGAGACTCGGACAACATTTCAGCCTGCTGAGAAGCGAAGCGTTCGACCATGAACCCAGACGCCAAGGCCGCCCCGGCCAGGTAGATGACGGTGTTTTTGCCGTCAATCGAAGGCTCCGGCATCTCAAAACGATCCGAAAGGTTTGTTTGCGGATCCTTGTTGACGCATCGATGGATTCCATGGTTTGAAGGTGGATAGACTAAAGAGTCCATATTATAGCGATCGGTTTCGTCGAACTGGGACCAAGCTGTCAGGCCCGGCAGGTGATCTCGAGAGTTACATTGGGTTTGCTGTTTCGGTGCAAGAGGGCTGAGCCAACTTCAACTACCATAAGCAGGGATCGTCGGAGCCTTGCGTAGTAGTAGATATGTAATATGGACTACATACTAATAGTATCCAGCCACGCAGCCCTACAGGGCATGTCTCGGAGAAACGGATGTTCCTGCTAATCATTATAAACCAAGTACGGAGTACTACTAAACGTCATATATTGGACAGCAAGAAGCACTGCCACACGAATCAGACCCCCCCTGCGGGATTGTGATGACGAACTCCGTACGGCGGAAGCAATTCCGTCTGGTGCTACTTACTAGTTCAAGACCTCCGGCTCGATAAAGACGGAGAAGCAGAGCAAGTCAGGGTCCTGTCTCATCAACTCCAGAGACCTCCCAGCTGACATTTGCATTTGCAGTTGCAGTTGCTTGTTTCTCGGATTATCGTAGACACTCGGCTTGTATCATTTTCTCTCATCGATCGTCCAGACCAATATGTACCGCTCCATTTCTCCTACATTTGCCACTTACTCCAGTTCACATCTGTTGTAGGCAGTATTACTCGCTCTTTCCTTACGTTTGAACGGCTTTGTTCTAGAGGTAGAACATACAAAATGTATCACGTATCCTCAGCAATTGGTACTCTTGTGAGGCATGCTGTGTTTCTTTCACTTCATGCTGGTTATCTGTTGCCCGCCGGAAGAAAGATCAGTGATATAGGTAAGTCAAAGTCAAAGCACTGTCACTTGAGGATGGGACGAAGTGGCCACTCGTTCAATTGATGAGGTGGTGAGTGAGGACCAATTCTCAATAGGCAAAGCTCGCGGCGCGGTGGTAAGCCACTCCATCCTGCTCCTCGTCTCGTCAAGTTTGTAAAACAGGATTGTTCAGCTCCTCCCATATCCACTCGTCACATGGCTGGCCGTAGCTAAGTGGCGAGCATCTGGACTCCTCAACCTTCCGGCGGAGCGAGTCAAATCGTCGCTGGACCATCTCAGCCAGTTGCCGCCACGGGAGGCCTCTGAATTCCGGAGCATCTTCCCCTACCAATGAGAGCAATCGCTTTTTGGCAGCCGAGTCGTCACTCAAGACCCATGCAGTGCAAAAGCAGAAAGGCAAGATCGCTGTACTCGCTGGTCTCCACGGCTCAGTCCTCTTCAAAGCGTAAGATAGCTGGTCCAGAAATGCGGCTACGTCTCTCTTCAACCCTGGATCGTCGGGGTCCAGGATTTGAAGCACCCCGTTCAACGTAAGAACAAAGCAGAGGAGTGCGATATTCCCGTTTTCGCACTGGGCGTACTGCTTGATCAGAGCAGGGCTGGGGACGAGTTGTGCAACGCCACCCAGTTGAACAGCGTAGCGGTTCATCTTTTGCGATTCGTGATGCATGTTATGATAGGCATCTCGAATAAGGTTTTCGTGCCGTTGCGGATCTCGGAGGTACTCGGGGATGCGAATCAAGTACTCAAATTTCAGCGTGTAGAACTCAAAGCCTTGATCTCGGGTCGGGTCGACTGGAGGGCCGTACGACTGTGTCACGGAGTCAATCAGTCGCTGGCTAAGCCTCATTTCGGGATTTATGATGGCCTCAGAAGCCTGCGAGATTCGATTAGAGACGAGGAAACGACCGGGAGCAACATGATACCATACCAGCATGATACCGATGGCGTCCACCACCTTCTTTTCAAAGGGATCTGTTAGACTTTGAAAGTGTATGTCGTTGAATATGTGCAACAACCCTCGTAGATGCACCTCGAGCTCCTTCCTGTTCACTGTTGTCACGGTCTGAGCAGGGATTTGGTCAGTGCTACCATCCGTCAGAGGACCGATCCTGGGTACGGGTTGCTTACCTGACACATGATGAGCAATTGTATGGCGCAAAGCATGTCAGCCGGCCGGGAGTTTGAAGGCTTGCTTATTATCCGTTTCCTAAGAGACTGCAGTGCCATACCATAGGCCGACAGACTATCCACAGACGTGGATCCACCCAGACTGGTGTTTACCTTACTTGTCAAGGCCTTGACGGCCAGGTCCAGAGTATCATTGTGCCCGATCCTTTGTGGGAGCTCGTCGAAGAAGCCGCCAAATGCAGAGATGAAATACTTGGGGTGGGTTATCTGAAGCTGGGAAACGAGGGTGTTTATGGTGCGAGACATGTTATTCTGGAGAGGGCGTGTGGGCTCGGTTGATGCGACGGTTTTCGCAGTGGAAAGTTGGGTTTGCGGATTGGTGACGTGCCCAGGCCCGTTCTGGCACAGGTCGTGTCCAAACTCGTAGCGGAACGTGAATCGTTGTCGACCGGACCCAACGCAATCGATTCCGAGTCGTTGACATCGTGAACACGCTGGTCGCTTGAGATCGCACTGCGGGGAAGGTTAGCCGCTGCTAAGTAGAGTCTGTTCGCACGCCAGGAACGAGTGGGCAGAGTGGGCAGACAGACCCTCTTCTTGCGCTGGCGACAGGCCTCACAGCCGCGACTGGATGGTACACCTGGCATGGCGCACAGTAACGTGCTTTGTATGTGCAATGTATCCTGCCAGAACTTGTCGTTGCCGGTGGTGGACGGTTCGCGTCATGAATGCGGCCTGTGATTCAGCCTCATGCTAACCCGGTTCGCCTTCGAAGTTTCGTCACCGAGTCGTTGGACTCTTCAGCTGCTGGCGACGCTCGAATCCCCGCGGCCTTTTTACAGACGGTACGGCACGGTATGCTCTGCCGGCTTCGAAGTCGGATTTCGATTGCTTTTTGAGGGGTGCGTTGACGTCGGGTGAGATGGAAATATGGAAGAGGCTTGTGACGATCTAGGGCGTTTTGCCAACGAGAACTGACGGCCCAGCTCCAGCCCTATTGCCAGTGCCAGGTTACCGGTACAAATAGCCATCATCCTGGGCTGGACACCTGCCTGCAAGTGGGGGGCTTCGGGGGAGCGGGCAGTCTTTAGGCCCTCCTCCCAACAGCCCCTGAACGACTTTTGAATCTTCTTAGTTGCCATGAATCATGGGAAATTGTGGGCGGCTTTACATGCTACTAGTAGTAAGGTAGGATTAGTTGCCCGCGTATCAGCGGGCTCCCTTCCGACGGCCACCAGGCCCCGATGTTTAGCCCGCACTATTTTAGCCGTTCAGCTAAGACCATCTGTACTTGTACCTACCATGCAGTGTAGGTTGATGCACTCTGCATGTCCTCAATACGCTACCTTGATACCTTTGTGCAAGTCTGTCTACCTGCGACGGCGGGAGGCGGCAGCCAATAATGAATTCTCCGCGCAGAAAACCGTGTCGACCAACAGACAATGAACGATCACACTGACAAGGCGCGGGGGGCATGTTGCGCATGCCGTTCGCTGCACGTGCCGCCCCGGCTCAAGGATGTCTTGACTGTTTGCAAGAAGATACCTAGCGTGCCTGGGGATCTTTTTCTCTTAAAAGGCACCGTTTTCCGTATCGGGAAGGCTGCTCAAAGCGTGCGGGGGGGTGAATCATTGGTCGTAATACAAGTATTCGGATCTGCAAGAACAAGCACTACGATTCACGTCCTCCACACCTAGTGCGAATACCCGGCGGATAGGGCTATCCGTGCCTCGTCGATCATACTGAAACTGCCTCGCGCTCGGAGAGATCATCACTTCTCAGCCCACTTGTGCGAGCGACGGCGCCACGACGCTTGAGCGGAAGTTGCTAAGCCCGGACATCGCGAAGTCGCGCTAGGCATGGGAAATCCCCGTACGCCCGAAGGTCTAGCCTTCACTGCCACGACTGCTTCAAGTATCTCACTTACCCCACGCACGACTCTACGGGGCCCCTCTGCGAGTGCGCTCTCAAATGCCATCGCACGAGTGCAAACACATTTGATACGTATGTACTTGACTTGGCACCTTGTGCAACTTGCCAAAGTCTCGTCCAGAACCTTGGGGGATGACTCATGCTCTAATGACTCTTGGAAGGTGGGCGTCTTGGAGACAATTCAGCCGCTTGAATTGCTCAGCATCCTCCACTATCAGCCCTACCTAGCCAGCCCTGGACCCTTCAATGTATTGTTGATGTTACATGACCTAGCCTATCTGCTAGTAGTTGTATGCGCCCACACGCACGGATCATGTACGTAATTATACTGGGATTCTTCAAGAGGCTTGACAGTCACCAGCAGTCACCGCCTCGCCGCCCATCTACATGTACTCGCACTTGAATCGGAACTAAGAGCATACCCATGCCCACGCCCGCTCAAAGTGCGATCGCCGTCTTCAAACATATACAACAAGTGCTGCAGAACACGGATGAGATGCAGTCGAAGAACGGCCTCCTCTTCTCTAGCGGCCAAACAGACGCTCACTCGTAGCTTCAGATCAGCAAATTTTCAGGCTACATTGACCTCACGGCATGTCACTCTCAGGTGATGATGATAGCCTACGTACACTACCAGATTTGTCCTGAATTTTGTCAATGCTCTATCCCGGACCAAACGAAGACCAAAAGCTACAGCAAGAGAATACCTAGGCAGGATCTACTTACGATTCGTCACAGGTGATGTTACTCTTCTTACATACCTGCGGGTATCGGTTCATGCTTTAGCCGGCTGGCCCAATGGTCACTAGCTACCGTTACCGGTCGATTTTCTTCCCTACTAACCCGAAAGTGGCACAAGGTATGTGCAAGGGGGATGTGTTCAATCGCGACTTTGCGCGTAACTTCTTCTCCCGCTCTCCACCAATTTACCTTTATGTGCGTTGAAATACGCTATTACGAGGCCTTGATTCACGGTCATTGATGACTGGATTCGATAAACGACAATTTACGTTTAGTAATCCTGTATCTCTCATCCGACCCGTAGATCTTGTGTAACTTCGCATCGTTGCAACGATGTTTTCCAGGTCCCAAAGACTATCATTCATTACTTATGCAACATTATGAGATCTTTATATGCCTCTGAGAGATCGTCGTAGTTGTAATCTTGCTCGAGAAGCTACACGGTCGCTCGGAGGAAACGAGGCAATGCTAAACATTTCTCATTATCAATCGAAGATACCACATAGCCATCAGCAGCAGCAGACAACATCGAAGGCGTTCTAGCTCAAGAGAAAGGGTACACTGGAGGAGCTGAGAAAACACATGCGGCATTTGTTCTCCTTGAAACTTACATCAATAGTAGCATCACTTCTCTATCAGCGACGCTGAATGCATTTATACTGAATCTGCCCACTCCAAGACACAATGCCAACACAATGGCATGGGTCATTTGCAGTTGTTCACGTTCATCTACGCTTTGGTTCTTTATTTCACTGTAGAAGCATGTTAGTCGTGCCTTTATATCCACCAGCTCTACATCCTACCCACCAGATCCTTTCTCCATTTCTTGTCTTACTGCTGACTACATGAAATCCGTGCCTCATAAGGTGACTAATGCCCTTGTAGCCTTTTTGGGGCCTCAGGCTCCTGCCGAGATTGTGTGATACTGGATCAGACAGATTGTTAGAACAACAAGCATCACACAGCATGTTATCTTCCCTCCACCTCCTTCCACAAGCTCTAGAGGAACAAATGGTCATCTCTGATAAGGAAGAATAAGAGCAAGATCTCTTGAGAAGGCCCGCAATGATGGCTGGTGGGCTAAATCATGGACTGACACCCCCAGGGTATCGAATTCCGAGATCTATGATTCGAATTCAGACCGTCCTGGGTGGGTGACGACGCAGTGCGGTTTTTCCTTCGCTGAGCAAACTCAGTACCGAGTCCCCTTCGGTCTCCGTTTGCGGGGGATATAGCAGGTCTAACACGGACTTTGAGGACCTTTTCAATTCACCGGTATCGGTGTTTCTCTTCTTGACTGAAGGGACGCGCTCTGAGCTCCCCATCTAGGTACATGTACTCGCAATATTACGACGGTTTCTATCTGCATATCGGGTAGCACACTTGTATGAAGATTCTAGCTTAAATATACATGTAGTCCTTGCGTTCAGCAGCAATTCCGGACACATGTGCAGTGGCTTTTGACACCCAACAAACTGCGGTGAGAATTGAGACGTGTCCTCGTCTCTGCTTTGCAGTCGCTCAAATAATGACTGCAAGGCCCGAAGTGCGAGCGCCACGTATCTAAAGCTTGTCCAGGACGCATGCCTACTGATTTCTTCAACGACTGCACGTATTACCGGTAATGTCGAGGCCTCAGGTGCAGGGCTAGCACAAGACATGTGCTGGTTCAGAAGGGTGAATGGCTGGTGATATGAAATGAATATGTTGTGAAGGAAAAGAGAAAAAGACGACAAGTCAGCTGCAAGGACGATCGAAATCAAGGTCAAAAGGAATTGTTCTCGCGACTTTTGAGGTCTTCGTACAGCAGGTTTGTAATAGTTCGATTGATCAGTATGTTCCTCCGGAGTCTTAAAAGAATACATTACATATTGCACCATCTCGTGGTTCTCATGGTCCGTGACGTTGTCCTTCAAGTTGCACATGCACTTGCTTCGGCAGCGAAAGCATCATCATCGGCTTTTTCACGAATCACAGTGCCATGGACCGACCATCACATGCTAATGGTGATCCGTTGTTGTGCTCGTAATACTGGAAAAACATTAAAGGATCGTCGGCGCCTCGGCTTCCACCAAGACTATTCGAGGGTTACTATTCGTCTTCAGTCATGTCACATACTAGCGGCTCAACAATTTTTCGGACGACCGGTTGACTGGGAATAATGTGCTCTGTCACATTTGAACTTTGAGGGGTAGGAACCAAATCTCGGATGCGTTGCCTGCCGGATTCCCCTTGCCTTTTGCATTCGTCTTCTTCCAACACTTGATGCGTCGAATCTTTGGTATGTTCTGACCTTTTACCGAGCGGCCACATGCTTCTGGAGCATGAGCTCTTTTCGAGTTCACGTGCGTGTACAGAAATGATTCTGTAGTTGAGGTCGACTCTGCCGACCCCAATCCTAGACTCGCCCCATTATATTGACCGTATACTACATGTACATGTATACATGCTGTGATATGACCAAGGCGAGCCAGTTGAAAGGTTGTAGAGCGCCTCCAAATGCCTCATCGTCGCCTGGCAAGATATTTCGACAGGCGAGATATATGCACTGCCTTGACGAAAGGCTTGTCAAACACGTACACCGCCTATTTCACCGTGCTTGACGACCAGACGTAGTGATGTGCGGTAAATTCTTCCACGAGCCCCCGTATTTTGACCAGACATCGAGCGAACAAACAATCGTCAGTTACCTCGATCATGTCCATAAACACCCTCCAACAAATGTCGACCGAGGCAGAAATTCCCCAACCCACCTGCCATGTCCCAACAGATTGGTAACTAACCAACATTTTGGGCCATCGCCGGTTGCATTTGTGGGATTCAGTGCCTCCTTCATTGCGGGGGAGGGCCATGGTTGCAGCTCAAAGATGTTTGCCAAGGACAGGACAGGACAGGACAGGACGCATTCTGTAGAAGCAACACGAAATGCAAGAATTGGGGGCAAACACGTTGACTTGCCTCATTCGGCGATTTCCTCCGTGGTTTAGGTGAGATCAAAATGCGGGGGATGCATTGCATGGTGGCTTGCCAAGCAGAGCACTCTCTCTCTCTCATGTCGACTCTAACCCACATGCATACTTGCATACTACTTACATACTTACATACTTACGAAGTACTTACATACATGAAAATACTTCAATGGCTTGGGGCTGCGTCATTTCGTCTCACAAGGGTGCTTGGCTCTTTCCTTCGTGTCAAGAATGTCCATGTCTTTGGGAAAGACACCACTGATTGTCCAGCAGAGCCCAGCAAGGCCCAGCAAGGCCATACCTATATTCTAGAGACCTTGTACGTGTACTCCGTAGAGTGTACATGTATTCTCCTGGAGCAGCCGACCTGTGGACATCGCCATCGAGCGCTGGATGCCATCTGCCCCCGGCCAAGGCCGAGCACACCCAAACCACATGCAGTGAAGGTGTCAAGTCACAACGACACCATCCAACGGCCTACCTAGCTCCGTCCAATATTCCCACATTTGACCCCATACTCCGACTCCCCTTACCTCCGTCGTGGCCCGCCAAACATGCCTGGCTTGCCGAGCACAGTCGCACGCCTTACACCCCGAAGCACCCCTTCGCCAACCACGTGAATCCGTTTGCCCGTGAGAGCAGATGAAAAAGCTCTTTCGCCGAGGCAGTTGGGATATCAGGCCATGTTGCTTCAACTCTAGATTTATCGTCATTCGTTCCGTGCTACTCTTATGGTCGTTTCTTATAAAGTCGCTCGTTTCTCTCCCCCTCTCTCTCCAATGCTTCAATCGCTCACCAACTCGCCTCTCGTCCTCTTCAATCGTACTTGAAAGCATCGCGACTTTGCTCAGCGCAGCGGATTCTTACTTGTCATCATGCTCTTCCACAAGCTCCTTGCCCTGGCGGCTTTTCTCTGCAGCTTCGCCTCTGCAGCTCCCATGGAGGATTCGGTGAACGTTAAGCGCGGTGCTGACCTGAACAAATTCCTATCGGAAATTCTCAAGATCTTTCCAACCAACATTATCATCAGCGACGCTTGTAGAGCAATCACCGCTGGAGAGCAAGTTCTCGCTCTGTTGTTCAACCTGGAAACCGTTTCCGACAGTGATGGCTGTCCCGATGTGTACTTGCTCTTCGCTCGCGGAACGTGCGACCCTGGCAATGTTGGGGCTCTCACGGGACCGTCCTTCTTCGATGCCCTGCGGGACGCTCTTGGATCGAAGTCCTTGGGCGTCCAGGGAATTGAGTACCCAGCCAGCATTGATGGCTATCTTCGCGCTGACAAGGAAGCGGGAAAGACCATGTAAGTGAGAGTATCCCCGGCCCTCTCATTGTTCAGCATCTGATCAGTTCACGAGGTCCGATTTGGTCACCAAAACGATGTCCTCCTGCCCAAAGTCGAAGATTGTTTTGAGCGGATATTCCCAGGGAGGCTTTGCCGTCCATGATGCTGCGGATAACCTCGGTCCTGCCATGGCCAATGTCAGCTCCGTTGTGGTATTTGGCGATCCGTACTCCCACAAGGCCGTCAGTGGCATTGATGCGGGCCGCGTCAAGATTGTCTGCCACCCTGGAGATGATATTTGTGAGCAGGGCGTTCTCATCCTTCCTCAGCATCTTACGTACGCTGCCGACGCGCAGGATACCGCAAACATTGTCGTGTCTCACCTCTGAGTGTGTGTCACTTCGGCCAGACAGAAAGGTCAAACAGAACAAAGTACGAGCCCAACCTTTCGATTGGCCGTGGAAGTATGTGGCAGACATCTTGGCGTGAAAATTGCACTGGCTTCCGGAGACAAAGCACTTCAAGTAGCGATCGGAGGCTGCTCTATGGGCTGGAAGGAGATTTGGTTAGCTGTTACGATGATACGATTAGCAACAACGTATGAGGATGAGTTTTGAGATCAATGCCATGCTTGCTTTCGTCGACTGTATAACTTTTGTCTCCTGGCCCCTATCATGATTCAGTGACGGTGCAGGGGCAGTGGGTTTGTAGGGTTTGTGCCATTGGCGCGACGTATGTAACAAAAGAAATATTAGATAGACATTCGATGGGTGCAATTCGGAAGCATCTTACAGCTCTGTGCCCAACACTTCACTTGCCATTGCCCTTCCGGCGGCACGACCCGAAAAAATGCATCCACCAAGAAAAGTGCCCTCGAGAGAATTATATCCATGCACACCTCCACCACCAAACCCGGCGGCTTCTCCAGCAGCGTAGAGTCCAGGAAACGGCGTCCCATCCGCCTTCATTGCGTTGCTCTTGAGGTTCGTTTCGATGCCGCCAAGAGACTTGCGCGTCAGCAGATTCATGCGCACCGCGATGAGCGGACCATGTGATTTGTCCAGTAATCGATGAGGCTTCGCAATCCGACCCAGCCTCTCTGGGCAATACGATCGACCATTCTTCACAAGCATGGCCTGCGCATCTTTGGCATAGTTGTTGATCATTTGCCCATCGCGTGCCTCAATCGTATCCCTGATGCTGGAGAGCTCGAGTTGTGGTCCACCCCTTTCAGCCGCCAATTGGTTCATGGCCACGACCAATTCCTCCAAGTTGTCGCGGACCACAAAGTCTTTGCCGAGCTTTTGGAAGTTCTGCACGGGGACAGTGCCCTTGCCACCGAAGATTCGTCCGCCAGTGAGCAGCTTCCATATGCTCTTCCCCGTGATGTCCGGGTTTTGCTCTGAGCCCGACAAGGCAAACTCCTTGGCAATAATGGACTGATCGAGGATGAACCATGTGTAGTCGTATCCGGTACTACAGATGTACCGCAGAGTACCCAAAGTGTCCGAGCCGGGAAACAAAAAAGGCGGCAAGCGTTTGCCCGTGGCATCGAGCCACAGCGATGAGGAGGCAGGCAAGACGCGGATACCGTGGCTAGGCCAAATGGGATTCCAGTTCTGAAGGCCTTCGGTGTAGTGCCACATTCGGTCGCGGTTGACAATGTGTGCCCCTGATTCCTCGGCGATTCCAATCATTCGCCCATCGACATGTGCAGGCACGCCCACGACGAAGTGCTCGGGAATCTTGGGTCCCAGCCTTTCAATGGGCCATGCTTTCTTGACGGCCTCGATGTTACCACCGATGCCTCCTGAAGCCAGGAGTATTGCGGCACCGTGTATCTCAAAGGTGTCTACCGCTTTCCGTGATGACTTGACGCCGCGGGCCACGTCGTCGGACTCGAGGACGCGCCCCTTGACGCCGATGGCTCTTCCCGTGGTCGGATCCAGTATCAGCTCATCGACGGCATGGCGGAATTTGAACTTGACAATGCCCTTTTCTTCCGCTTTTTGTACGGGCTCTCTAAAAATGCGGACAACTTCGGGACCAGTGCCCCATGAGAGATGGAACCTGGGCACAGAGTTGCCATGGCCGTCTGGCGTTCCGTCACCCCGTTCTGCCCAACCCACACTAAAGAAGAAACGTAGGCCCTTGGATTTGACATAATCCTCCATCTCGTCCGTTGCAAAGTCAACAAAGGCTTTGGCCCATTGTCGAGGCCAATGGTCGTCATGCTCGCGATCGAACTGGGCCGATCCAAACCAGTCACGCATGGCCAGCTCGCGCGAGTCCTTGATACCTACGCGCCGCTGGTCTGCAGAGTTGACGATGAAGATGCCGCCCAAGGACCAGAAGGCCTGGCCGCCGACATTGTTGGCGTTTTCCTGGTCGAGGATGAGGGTCGGCACGTTGCGCTGTGAAAGCTCGTAGGCGGCCACCAGTCCTGCTAGGCCATGGCCGACAATGATGACCGGTTTCTGTTGTTCTCCGTCATTGTCTGCGGCGGACATGATGCACTGGCAGCTATATCAGTTCTTTAACTCTGGCATCCGCGGAATCTCCAGAGCCATCAGGCGGTGATTACTTCGGCTTCGGACGGCGGTGGCAGAGAGGGTGGAGGTGAGGAAGAGTGGAGGTGGCGATACGACGTTGGAGGCAACTGGGGGCTAACACATGCTAGCAGCTGTTTGTTGATGGGCACATGAGCGCAGGCATTCACGGCCAAGGCAAAGGGCAGGGATCGAGCTGATTATTGCCAGACACTGCGTGCCTTATATGTTGGTCGTGAGGCAGAACATCTGAGGACACTTGAACCTGCAATGCATGACGATAAAAGTTTGGCTTCCAAGCTGTCACACATGACTTGCATTGCAGCCATGTGAATGCCATAGTCTAGCTACACGTACAAGCAAGCTTTTTAGAGAGCACTAGTAGTATCCATCGATGTCCGAGACCTCGTGAGTGGCCAACACTTTGGTCAAGATGTAATAGGCGGCTGAGCATTGTGATCACTGCTGATGATGGGGATGGCCTCGTGATGGCGGGCCATTAGCAGGCACAGGAGGGCGGGAGGGAGGTGCTGCGAACATGAGCCCTGGGGTGCTCTGTGGACGCTGGACAGTGGACACCAGACCGGAAGGTGTGACGGCTTCCGTTGAGCGAGGCACTCAGAAGAAGTACAAGTACGAAGAACAGATACAGTAATCCCCGCCGCTGCAAGGGACCCCCGCCCTCAGCCCTCAGTCCCCACCTCCGCAGCGCTAGTGTCCGGCCGGGACATATTACTGCTCCTCTCTCTACATGTATGTACAGGTTTACCATGCCCGTTTTCCATCCTTCACATTATCTGCAGACTCAACTGCGCTGGGTTGGAGGATTGAGATTCAACATAAAGTTGGACGCCAAGTTATCTACACATTGAACGAGATGTATGACACATAAGACCCCCCTTCTGCTCTACCAGACATAACTCCTTGGGACGGATGCGGTCTGATGGGTTAGGTAGTCGTATCTCACTGTTGACTGGCTCCCCAACGCAAGACACATATGGATGAGATCGTGTAGCAGGCGGTATGACAAGCACGCGATTAGTTATTATTCAAGCCTAGTCGAAATAACATCGGATCCTGTAGACATGACGATACACTGATTTCGAGCACTCGGGCCATGAACCTCATCATGGACACACTGCATGCCATTCAAGTCCTAGAACCTCAGATCCACGACCAACTCATCATCCGTGCCAATGCTTGTATCCTTTGGGTTCTGTCCAATCACAAAATCGGCTTGCGGCGGCCCAAGATAGGTGTAACGGAGATCGCCCAGATCAAGCACCAGCTTTTCCAAGATCATGTTCGGCTTGCGTAGTCGAATCTCCAGGGTATGCTTGCCGGGCCCAATATGTCCGAGGTTATGCGTCTTCTTCCACACGTAGTCCATGACTGCGATGTTCCAATCTCTCGGAAGTTCCTTATCGTTACCGGGATCGTCATCGGTGAGACGATAGCGGTTGATCGCGCCCCCGTCCC
>JADHZA010000284.1:0-29114 GCA_018831705.1 Torrubiellomyces zombiae
AAAAAAGTCTTTCTACTCTTATAGGACTTAAACTATAAAGAAAAATTAAATATAAAATATTTTTTATAAAAGGGAAAAAGATATTATTATATTTAACTTTAAAGCTTCTTTTTTCTTTAATAAAAAAAAATAAATATCTTATATCTTAGTTATATTTTAGTATAGATAATAAGAAATATAGAATTTCTTTTTATCTATAAAGATAAAGATATTTTTTCTATTATTAAAGAGTTTAAAAGTTATATATAAATATAATATATAAAAATATATTATATATATATATAAGAAAGACCTAAAAGATAAATATCTTATAGTCCTTTTTAAAGTATAAAGATTAATTTTTCTTATAACCTTCGACTATTTATTCAAAAGTATCTTACATATATAAAAATATATATATAAGATAGCTTTTCTTAATAAGGGTTTAAATTCAAATAAGTATTAAAAAAATATTTAATTATTAAAAGTTAAAAAAAGGTTAAAGTTATATAAATAAATAATTTATTTATATAATATATATTTTATTTAAAAAATTAGTCAAGGTCTAGGCTTATAACTTATAAAGGTAATTAAGAAATTAAATTTTAAAGTTTAATAAATACGAAAAGGGATTTCAGTATAAGGAATAGTAATTTAGGAAATCTAAGATTTTTCCTAAATAGTGTAAGAAAAGTAGGTCTAAATAGTAGTTAAAGTAATATTAAAAGTTAAATACTTATTAAACTATATACTAGTCTTCTATAGAAGTAACGTAGGAAAAGGCTAACCTATTTATCTTTCTATCTCTAGATATAGGGGACTTTATATATTAATTTCTATTGTATAATTATACACAAAAAATAGGCTTTTCTATCATATAGAGTACGTTGTTAGAAGTCGTATATATTAGTAACTAGAATAGCTAGAAGTTAGTTATTTTTAATTAGTACCCTTATATAGGAATATGCATACCCCGTATTTATAGTATTTTTTAACTTTAGCCAGTATAGCTATTAACACAAAGGTTATAGCTGTATAGGTAGATAATATAGGTAATATAAATAGTGCTTAGTTAGCCTTATTTAATATAGAAAAATAAGGAAAAATAAAAAACCTTATTTATATACTAAGAGTTACCTAAAGAAAACTTTTATTATTACCTATATTAATAATTATTTACTTATTAGTCCTAACTTAAGCTATATTAACTAGCTTAAGTATTAATTTTATAAAGTTTATTTATTAAAAAATAAAAACCTTATTATATTCTTTTTTAATATTTAAATTTATTAAAATAAAGCTAAGTATATTTTAAGTTTTTACTAGTATAAGAGTATACTTAGTACTTAATTTAGTAGTAAAGCTTAGATTAGCTATTTTTACTATAGAACCTCTCCTTTTTTATCTAAGAGCCTACCTTTTAGTATTTATACTCTTATATAGTATTTTTAGCTAAAAAAGGGGAAATTACCTCTTTACTCTAGGTATAATATCCTCTTACCTAGTAAATAATATTCTAATACTAGAGGGAAATTATACTAAATTTAGGATAATACTTTACTAGTTTTATTATATAGTTGCCTACTAACTAATATACTCTTACACCTCTTATACATTTATATAGGATAGATAGAAGTTAAGCTACTAGCTACTTTAGCTAACTTAATAATAAGATTAATTAAATAAGGGAGAGGTAATACTTTACCTCTAGCTATATAGACTAGTTTAAAATTATACTAAACCTCTAATATAGTTAATATTAAGAATATATATAATAATAATATAAGCATATAAACTAAGAGGTTATAATTATTATATACTTTTTTAATTAAACTCTAAATAAATAACTTAAAAAGTCTATTTATATAAATAAATAGGCTTTATAGCCTAATTATAAAAGCCCTTAGAGCTTATATATAAGATAAAAAAAACTTTATTTTATATCTTTTTATAAATATAGCTTAACCTAAGAGTTAAGCTTATATAAGACTATAAACCTTATATATATATAAGACCTTATACCTAACCTAGTAGACTACTTTAGTTAATAGACCTTTTATAGCTATATAAGCCTTAGTAGGTAAAAATATAAATTAAAGGTTAAGACCCTTATTACTAACTAAGATAATAGCCCCTATACTAAGATATACTATAAGTAGAAAATAAGCTTTTAGTAATAATACTACTAGGGAAATTATTAAGAAGGCTAAAAAAAAAAGCCTTATTAATAAAGATAAGGCTAATAAGATTTTAAGGGATTTTAAAGCTAGGATTAAGGCTAGTAATTTTAAGTTACTTATAAATAGTAATAAGTTACTAAAGGAAGCTAAGAAGAAAGTAAATAATATATAGTTTAACCTTATTATAGAGGCTTATACCTCTTATAATAGCTTTACTACTAGCTATTATAGCTTATAGCTATATTATAGATATAGCTTTTACTTAGGTGTAGCCTTTAATATTAGCTAACTTAATAATAAGATTAATTAAATAAGGAAAAAGTAATATTCTACTTTTAGCTATATAGACTAGTTTAAAGTTATACTAGATTTCTAATATAGTTAATACTAGGAATATATATTATAATAATATAAATATATAGACTAAGAGGTTATAACTATAGTTAGAAATTTTTATTATTAACTTAACTATATATATTTTTAATTAAACTTTTAAAAAATAACTTAAAAAGTCTATTTATATAAATAAATAGGCTATATAGCTTAATTATAAAAGCCTCTAGAGCTTATATATAAGATAGGAAAAAACTTTATCTTATATTTTTTTATTAGTATAACCTAACTTAAGAGTTAAGCCTACTAATAAATAAAGTAGTTATCTTAATAATTAAGCCTACTAAGGGTTAAGTTATTTAAAATAGTTAAAAAGGTAGTTAAAAAAATTAATAAAAATAAGGTTAAAAGGAATAAGTAAGTTAGCTTTATTATAGAGGGTTATAGGTATTATATAATTATAATAACTAAGTATTTATAGAGTATATATATATATATACATATATATAGAGTAATATAGCTCCTAGGTAGTGCTTATATAGTAGCACTACTACTAGGTAGTATGTATACTAGTACTAACTACCTGGAAGTTTAATACTACCTAAGGGTTACCAAATTCCTCTAGACCTGGAGCGTTCTCCATAGGTAATACTCCATAGCCACGAAGGGATTTAGTCGTAGCTTTTTATGGGGCCATCGAAATCCTGCTCCGCCACTGACGTATTGCATGGTAGTTCAATGATGCAACGCTGGCCAGTCTCCGGAGTACGGTATTTTACTCCTCGAGCGCTTTCTTCACCCCGACAATTTTCTCCAACCTACGAGCAATACGTATTTCATCGCGTTATAGAGCTAATCATCCCACAATTGATTTTTAAGTTTGTCACTACTTTACACCCTTGCCAGCGTTCTTCGCCGCGTGGGTTATCCGTGTTTGACCGCCATACCCTATTCGAATGATGTCATCAGACAACTGTTTGGTCGTTGACAGACCACGAAACCACAGCCGCCTTCGACACCGAAGAGAATCCTCTGCTTCATCCCAAGGATCAATCGAGCCTCTTTCCCCCTGCTCGTACAGTACCTCGACCCCGCAGATCGCTGTGTCCGAGCCCTTATTTGAGGAGTTACGAAGCGTGTATTCGGAATCATTGGAGTTACACACCCACACTGGCTATGAATGCCACAAGGTACCTTCATTGGGCAGAGCTGGAGATTTCAAGAACCAACTACCACCGTCCTTGGGCGAGAATCCTACCTCCACCCCATCAGATTCCGAATTGAAGTCACGGACTGGCAGACCACCACTGCCCACGCTGGATGCTCAAGATGCTTACATATTCACCCATCCCGAATCAACTACAAAGCCTACGACAGAGGTTGCTTTAGAGACAGGCTCGGCTGTAGCGGGTTATCCGAACGCCAAGAAGATGGGTATGTGTCTGTGCTGCGCCAGAACGCGGGTAAAATCATTAACAGGCTGTTTAGAGTGTTTTCAGGTTCCAAAGTTGGATCGTACCATGACGGACGTATATGTTGATGAACTGTACAGACCCGACTTTGCCATCACCTCTCCATCGCCATGCCAGCTTTCTCCCACGACCGTCGTGAATAATGACGTCTTCAACCAGCGCCTACATGCGGCAAACAATGCTCATCTGTGCGCCGCGCGCTCACCGGTGTCTGACTCTACAGGGGCACAATCCCCATTCAGAGCTGGCTCTCCATTCGCCTCTTGCACTCGACAGTATTCTGTTGGCCGGCAACATCGATCATCTATGCCAATGGTCCAGGGACACGAGATAAAGGATGCTGGCCTGCCAAAACCAAGGAAGGTCTCTAATCAAAGCCATGGCAGTGATATAAGTCAGCTCACTAGCCCCCGAACAATATCCCCCAAGGATGCGGAACTTGATCTGAAAGATTACGATAGAGATAGTTTGTTTCCGTTATTTGCCCAGTCGCCACGCAACGCAAAGGGAACAATGCCAATAATTGACCCGGCTCCTGAAGGAACCTCGTCACAATGGCTGGAAAGATACAGTGATATATCGCGAGCGTCAAAAACGTCGACTTCGGTTGAAGGAATGCAGTCGCCACATGGCAATCTCACTTCTCAGAACGTTACTGATAGCTCACCACAGCGAAGGTCGACTAGAAGTCGTTCGGTCGCATCGGGTCAGCATGCCACGACTGTTAGAAGACCGGCTGCCGTTGCAGGTGATGGCGGTACCTATACGTGCACATATCACGGATGCACACTTCGATTTCGGACACCGGCTTTACTGCAAAACCACAAAAGAGAAAATCACAGACAACCACAGGGTGCCCCCGGACTGCACGCACGGGAGGAGATAGGCATGACGTCATCGGCTATGAACTCGCAGGCTGGCCCGCATCGCTGTGACCGCGTCAACCCGAGCACCGGAAAGCCATGTGACGCAATTTTCTCGCGACCATACGACTTGACTCGACATGAGGATACAATTCACAACGTTCGAAAACAGAAGGTCCGGTGCCATATCTGTTCCGAGGAGAAGACATTCAGTCGAGCAGATGCCCTTACGAGGCACTATCGGGTATGCCACCCCGACGTTGACGTTCCATCAAGATACCGGCCACGTAGGGGGCAGTAAAACTCATTGTCGACTCAAGTTTATGGGTGTTGGACTTGTCGAAGATATCGTGTACTTTTGACTAGAGTCTTGAAGGAGTGACAACGCTTATTCTCAGCATATTCACAGGGGAGTCAAGATATCTGTATGTGAAGTGGAACGTTAGAATGGATTCCAGTACACAATATTTAATATGACAAATCTCAGCGATTGCTAAGAAATAAGCAATAGGCGACCTAACAAATCATCATGTTTGGCTTTCTATATCCGTTTTGGTTGATAAAGTTCTCCTCGAGAATGGTATAGCTCTATACGGAGGTCGCCTTCAAATATACTATCTTAACGCCAGTCCTAATATAGTTAGCTTATCCCTTTAGTGCTTTTAAAAGAGCTTTTAGGTTACTTTTAAGGATCTTAATAAATAAGCTAAGCTTAAAATAGTAATACTCTATCTACTATATAAATCGTGTTTTATAAGAGGTTATAAGACTACTAGACGATATATTATATACGCTTATATTATAGTGTGTTTTTGTAGGAAATATATATAGTATATTTATATAAAACTATACTAGGGAAGTACTCTTATTAATATAGGGCCCGTGACCTAAAAGCTCTTTTAAAAGTATTAAAGGGATATAGTTAAATACTTTAAGTACCTTATTAAAAGACTTATTATAGTAAACTAAAGTATTAATCCCCTAGGCAAATTGATTAAGCTAGAAGTCTAAGTATATAAGATAATTACTAACTAAAAAATTTAGTAGAGGCTTTAATACTTTATATAATTATTAAGTACCCTATAGTACTTAAGTCTAATACTTTTTATTAATATATATAGTCTTTTCTCCTAGATAGGATATTTAAAGGTAACCTCTATATATAGTTAGTATTTAAATAACGCCTATACTTTATACTAGATATTATAATAACTAAGTTATACCTTATCCTTCTACTAATATATAGGATTAGTATTAGTATAGACTTAGTATATACTATAGTATAAGAGACTAGTACTAGTACTAGTATATAATTTAGTAAGGTTATTTTTATCTCGTAGGCCCTACATGTAGACTATAATTACGACTACTTAAGATTACCGATTAGCACCCGCCGCTTAGAGGTATTTCTAAATATATAGTCACTCTTAAGAACAACTATCCTCTCACCTACTATCAGCATCTTACACTATATTGTAAGTATCTACGATTAGCTTATCCCTAAATAGAAACAATTACTACAAGTAATACTAAAATCTCTACAAAAGGTTACATGTTGTATTAATATATACCAGTATTTAACTAGACTATAAAGATAGGTATTGAACTAAGAGGGGGAAAAGATCACTACAATAGCAATAGTAAAGAGAAGAAGAGACTACTTTAATCATTAGTACCTTAGCACCTTACATATTAAGGTAATACTACGTAGACTTAGTAGAGAGATGAAGGAATAATTCCTAGCTCACTGTACTGTTGTCTTGTCAAATGTTTCGGTTATGTAAGAATTATCGCATACTATGCTACGCCGCATATACTTTATCGTCGCGCAGGCCCTTTACATACCGTCAGTACGGAGTGCATACGGAGTAAGTAATACAGATACGCGCGTATTGTTTTGGTACGCGTGAGCAGACCCACCCCAGCCCGCGGCGGTCAGAAAAATCCATCATTGGTCAGTTCCGGAAGGGCGGATGGGTGGGGCGACATGAGCCTTTGATGTGACTGGCTCGTTCTGCCCACCAGTCTCCATAAAGAGCCCTCAAATCAGTCACTGACCCCCTTCAAGCACCTGACGCGACTATTAAAGCATTCCCGGCCACCCGCCCTTTCACCCAACCTTCTTCCGTCAACCATCTCGCACCCAATTTCTGCCGCGTGCCCCCACCTCTCCACACACAGTCCATATCCAACCTTACATCCCTCTGCATCAACGCGATCATGGCTCGTACAAAGCAGACTGCTCGCAAGTCCACTGGTGGCAAGGCACCTCGCAAACAGCTTGCCTCCAAGGCCGGTACGTACTTGATCTGGCGATGCCTGCTCGCAACACAGATATTAACAAGCAGCAGCCCGCAAAAGTGCCCCCTCCACAGGAGGTGTCAAGAAGCCTCACCGTTACAAGCCTGGTACCGTCGCTCTGCGTGAGATTCGTCGCTACCAAAAGTCTACCGAGCTTTTGATCCGAAAGCTTCCCTTCCAGCGTCTTGTACGTCGTCGCCGCCCCCATCTTAGTACGCTGCCCTAACAGAAAACAGGTTCGTGAGATCGCACAGGATTTTAAGAGCGACCTCCGTTTCCAGTCATCTGCCATCGGTGCTCTTCAGGAGTCCGTGGAATCGTATCTCGTGTCACTCTTTGAGGACACCAATCTTTGCGCCATCCACGCCAAGCGTGTCACAATCCAGTCCAAAGATATTCAACTGGCCCGACGTCTCCGAGGCGAGCGAAATTAATTAGCGGGCGGATGAGTTGCGGTGGTGCTAGACATGGTTTTTTCCCCCGTCGGCGGTGACGATCAATGGTTGGGAAGGCGGGGTTCGCGGCGTTCACAAACATTTGCTTTGCTTATGACATGACTGTATATTACACATGACGTTAAATTCACAATCGCCATGACGCCAGAATGACGGCGTTACCAATTTGTCTTCTCACTAAGCACTGTACCTGATCCGTTTGCCCGGCGTAAATGGCACAGACGCACGGGTATTGGCCAGCGGAGCACTTCACTTGCTCAGGCCCGGCGTTTGACGTGCATAGCAAAAGTCGCTTACACGGTGAACAGGTAGTAGTCCAAGATACGGGGGTGCGATGTGGCGACAGCGTGGAAATGGGCATTTCCGATGGCCGCCTCAATATTTTCAGGTGCATTGAATAGATTAAAACAAAAGCCAATATGCGCATATCTGCCGCCTGTCCGGAACTTTCTGCTATGAGGTTGCCAACAAGTCAAATTTGGTACGTCGGGATCCTTGTAAATACATCAAAGCCACCAGTACCGGCCTTTCCTAACTTGCCCATGACGAGACGGCTGCTTGGTGTTGACAGGTCATCCCAGTCCCCATCCAACACTGCGTCCTTCAGAAAGGCGAGAGTCGTCTCAAAGCTCATCTTCGTGAACGGACTGATATTGCCCTTCAAGCCCATCCGACTGAAAGCTGTGAAGTTGCCACTCCGTGTCATGTAATCAGCAATGAGGTTGAGGTGCCGCGTATCAACTTTGATGGCGTGCGCATCAAACACCCCGGCTAACTCGGCAACTATATTGCGACGACAGGCTTCCACGCCGTAGACATCCAGGACTGAGCTGATATCGTTTGTCCCAATGCGGTGCGGGTCGATGTAGTCGCTGTATCTTTGCATTGCTCGAAGATTGATGCCTTCGACCTCGATCACACTTTCGCGCTTGTTCGGTTCCCCTTCGACGAAACTGCATGAGCCTACGCCTGTGATTTGCTGAATGACCGTTGTGCGAACAGCCTCTTGAACGATGCTTAGCATCAGGATCTTGGGAATGGATGGGTCGAACTCCATCTTTAAGTGGCACCAGCTGCCGTCACTCTCATCGCTCTCAAACTCCGTGACTTCTGCAAACGTGTTCAGTACACGGTCTGCACGTGCCTTGGCAGACATGGAAGCCGCCTCGTTGTGGGTCGACTCGTCTTCTTGCTCCTCAATGACGTTCGGAGATCGCCGTGAGGTTTTCCCCTGGGTGCTCTCGTCTTCCGAAAAGTCCTCCATGGCGGCGTCTTCCATGCCCCTTTGTATCAAATCGTCCTCGTCGTCATTCGGTCCATATGATACGGCCTCGGAGCGATTTGCCCGTTGCTTGGCAGATGAAGCATCCTCCTCTAGTTCGCGGCCTAGAGTCGCTTCCTGAGATGGCAGCGCCATCTCGACCACGCCGGCTGCGGTGCCAATGTCCGGAGTAGCAGTCGTTGCTTGAGCCTGTTTCTTTTTTATCTCCTTTTTCGCCGCCATGAGCACCGTGCGGACCAGTTTCTTTTCGATTGCATCCATAACATCTGCCACACTGACAGCATATTCGCCGGAGTATTCATTGGATGGAAAAAACCTCAAAATGATCTTGTACATCTTAGCAACACTGTGAAGTGTTCCGCGACCAACGTGCTCTTCCACCGACACACTATCCAAGATGTGTCCCAGGCGCACAACGCTTATGGATTTAGCGAATCGGTGGGACTCTTCCGAGGACAGCTCTTTAATGGGAACCAACGACATCGATGGTGTCGATATGTTCTTGCTCGCCGTCATTAGGATCTCTCGAAGCCGTGGAATGCCTTGCGTAACATTTTTGGCAGAGTGTCCTGCTAAATGGAACGTGTTCAGCGTCATCTGAGTTGACGGCTCCCCGACGGATTGTCCTGCCACGATGCCCACGGCCTCGCCAGGTTCCACGAGTGACTTCAAGTACTTCATTGCGAACAGCAATTCGGCGTTCTTTCGATTCAAGTTCACGCGGCTTGTTTCTTGAGAGCGACCTTTCTTGTCCTGAACCAATCCATCCCTATTCGTCGCCAAGTAATTCATCATAGAGTCGTAGAAAGTCTCAGACGTGGCGAAAGCGTTCGTTGCCGGGTCAATCTTGCCCGCTAGTGGATCTTGGCCCTTGACATTATTCGTTTTGGCGTGCTTAGTAGCCTTTCTCATGTACTTTAGGAATGCCTGCCGATTGGTGCTAAGCCGCTCTTTGACACGAGAATCGTACTTGAGCTGCGCTGCCTCGGACGCGACGTTTTCCAGGATGAAGCGAAAGTCGGACAGATACTTCTGCTTCGTGACGTCAAGTCCATCTTCTCCAAACAGGAACTGAATAATTGAGCCGTCGGCGTCGCGGACTGTTGTATCGTACGCGATCGCCAAGCCCTCCATGCCCTTGATAACACATCGTTGAAGGTACCCTGAGCGAGATGTCTTGACTGCTGTGTCGATCAGTCCCTCCCTTCCGGCCATGTGGTGGAAGTAGTATTCTTGTGGGCGAATACCGGTGAGAAACCTATTGACGATGTATCCTCCGGCTCTGATATGGGCTTCGAAGGGCCTGAAACACGGTAATGATTTCCCACTAACCATCGATGGAACTCTTCTCCCTTCCAAGACTTGCTGCCCAAGATGGCACGAGATGAGCGATGCGTTAACCTTAGACCCTTTCGCTCCAGACGTGGTCATGCTTTGCATTTGGTTGCTTGGGAATGACTTCTTCAATCCATTGGGTATGCATGCCTTTTGAACTGCGTCTGTAATATTCTTTGTCCCTTGGTTCATAAGGAGATCCAAGCCCTCCTGCTTGGAGTCGTCGCGCGATACTTCCTCCAGACGTTCCAGCAGAACAGAGTCCAGACCGTTCTGGCTTTGGAGAGATACATACTTGGAGGCGATGTGGAGGCCGATGGAGTCGGCTGCTTGAAGCTCCCTCCGCCGCGCAGATTCACCAGTTGATGTCAGCTGCAAATCATCAACCCCGCAAGAGAAGGCTCGCATATTGAGATACCGAGTCAGCAAGCGGCCGAGACTGCTCAAAAGCTTTCCCGCCACTGCTGGGCCATGTATTTCGTGGATCGCGTGAACCAGGCCGCCAGAGCTGGGGCCGATTTGTGACTTGTCGAGAATACCGGTAATGAACTCTCCATCCTGAATGAGTACAGTACCCTCCTCAGAATTGACACCCCAT
Organism: Torrubiellomyces zombiae; assembly: GCA_018831705.1. Taxonomy (NCBI): domain Eukaryota; kingdom Fungi; phylum Ascomycota; class Sordariomycetes; order Hypocreales; family Ophiocordycipitaceae; genus Torrubiellomyces; species Torrubiellomyces zombiae. The sequence goes on from JADHZA010000284.1 coordinate 10,799, forward strand.
TGTTCGGGCTTGATCTGAGCGCTTGCTTCCATTGATAAGCCACCGCAGTTCGGCGGCTGCATGTTCATGAGGATGGTTGTAATGACTTGCTTCCCTGTCCATCTCAGAACAGGCTTCAAGACGGCCGGAGCCACAAGCTGTATCCTCTCGCCTTGCACATGGCCACTTTCAGGTCTGAGCGCGCTATAGATCAGTTGATGGTAGTCTCCGCGGGTAAAAAACGTATCACGATTACACAAGGCAACGGAGACTGAGATGTGGTCCTGAATGAGGCCGCGAAGTGGCTTGCCTGCGGTTCCAGAAAGGTACTGATGGTCTGTATCAGCAATTTGAAGGGCTTCTGCTCGAGCAACTTCATTCTGCGGAAAGTGCATGTTCATTTCATCCCCATCAAAATCAGCATTGTACGTATTGCAATTGGCGTAATGCATCCTTATCGTCTTTTCTCCGGGTAGAACCCGAACTCGATGGCCCATGATCGACGGCTTGTGCAGTGTAGGTTGCCGGTTCATCAGAACAACGTCCCCATTGGTCAGGTGTCGATGGACTTTTTTGTTCCTGATTCTGGCGGCATTGCTGCTCGTGGGTGCAAGCAGCTGGTTTGCCAGTGAGAGACGTTCGTCCGCTGACTTGTTCCGTAAGCTCACCACCAGCCCATTTTCGTTCTCAATAGCGAAGGCCCCCGGCCAATTGTCGACGCCGTTAACAACAGCCTGTTGCATGTCTCTGAAGTTATGGCTCGTAACGGGCTCAGGATAAGTGAGTTTCTTCGCGAAGACGGGTGGGACGCCAATCTCGTTAGTCTCAATGTTAGGATCTGGGGAGATAACACTTCGAGCGGCAAAGTTGACTCGCTTGCCCATCATGTTCTTCCTGAATAGACCTTCCTTCTTTTCCAGTTTTTGCTTGATACCATCTTCATTACGTTTGGCAGCAGCTCCACGTATCGGGTTTTTGCTCTTGTCAATCAAAGCATTCACGCTTTCCTGAAGCTCGGTCCACGCTTGATGTAATTGCGCCATGTGAGCCCTCTCATTGTCCAGTGCGTTATATACACTTGCAAGCTTGCCGCAGCTTCGAAGAATGGTTTTGAAAAGCGAATTCTGTTGCGCCTCTGCAATTTGAGAGTCCCCCATCCTGGCCTCTGGCCGAAATCGATTCGGTGGCACAAGTAAGACAGAAATGAAGAACATTTCGGGTGTGACCCGCGCAGAATTGCGAGTAGACGGCGCCGAGTTGTAAAGAAGCGCGAGAAGGTCTTGCTCCCTGTTAAATAGTTCCGTCAGTCGCGCTTTCACTTCCATGGAGCTGATATATCTTGGGGCATTTTCGGATGTGTTGGCGGACAGCTCGATGACTTCGGAAGCCTCCGATGATGTTGAGTTCCTGCTAGGTGTTCTGGGTGGCGACACAGGAGCATCTGTACCAACAACTTCTTCGTTGCAAGCCGGAAGTATACTGTCGCGCCTGCTGTCATGCTTGGAACTCAATAACAAGGCGTCCTCCCACTTCATTCCCTTCTGGACCATCTTGACTCTTTCTTTGCCAGACAGAGGCTTCTCAAATATTTTGACGAATCGATCTCTCCGATATGTTGGTGATATACCGCCGCAGTTGCTGCATGACCTGCCCTTGGAGATTTCCGCAAGAAAATCTTTAACGACCTCTTGGCGCATTTCGCTAGCGCCCTCGTGCTTCCCCTTCTTAGTGTCGCCTCTTCTTAACTTCATTCTTCCAAGACATTGTCGGGTATACTTTTCTCTCGCCTTTATGACGCCATCCGAGAAGGATTTGCCTTCCTCTTCAGCCTCGCTCGAACTTGGACAGTCGATGGCAAGTTCGTTCTCTCCGACGCTTTCGACGAATCGGGCTTGCTGGATGAGTCCGTACTGCAACAAGCGCAATTTGCAAGTATAACTGTGGAGAACCTTTGGCGGCAGTCGAAAGCCTTTACAGTAAACGCACGTTGCTCGTAATAGTCGGAATGTCTGGTCCAAGAAAACGGGATGGTAGACTGGAACGGGCAGTCGTATGTGCCCAGGATGTCCTGGGCAGTTGATTTGACTCAGATTGCAAGTCAAACATCTAATAAGGTAAGCTTGGGTATCCGGGAGACTGGAGCGGCAAGTACGTACGGCGAATCCCCCCAAGACCCAAGTGCAGGATCGTAAAGGCCTCCAGGCACAGGATTGAGTAGATTGTCGAAAGTGCTTTCGTTTTCGATTCTCTTAACAGAAAGAGCATCAACTTCTGCAGCCGATAGAAAAGCAAACTCGACGCTGTCCACCTCGCACGCTACGGGTTGAGCGATATTCATCGCGAGAACCAAAGCTACCAAAAGACAGTTTAAAGCATTGCAGCCAAGAAATTGAAAAGAAGAATTCGCATAGATTGTCCTCACTTGGCTGCAACGATAGCCGTGTGAAAGCGCTTGGACTCTAACTTAAAAAAAAAAAAAAAAAAAAACCAATAGGGCGTCAGCAACGATAAGGCATAGTATACAGATAAGAGACCGCAAAGCTACTTTCAGCGCTTGCCAATTACTATGTAACCACTAGTAGTACCGGGTAGTGGTGGGGGCAGCGAAAGAGGTGGGTAATTTCGCCAGCCTGACCGCCTATCAAGCAGCAATGAAATTCGAGACCTGCTTCGGAGTGGTATTCGCCCCGGGCCCAACTGAAATTCCTTCGCCACCGAATGCGCTCGCTCTTGGTTGGTTTCTTCTTTCCGCGCCGAACGCTGGAAGTATTCCAGCTCAAGTAACAAACATGGGCGAGGGGAAAAGAGAAAGCAGAAGGCATGAGCGCCAAGGACTTTCCGGGAAAGGCTTGGGGAACGTGCGAGTTAAGGGGGAGAACTTTTACCGGTCAGCTGGCCAGAACCTATTTCAAGCTAAATTGCTGACATATTGACAGCAATGCGAAAAAAGTCAGGACGTTGAGCATGTACAAAGAGGGAAAAGCACAACGGGACGCAGACGGCAGAATCGTGAAGGCGGCGTCGTTTCAGTCTCGAGACGTGCCCAGTGCGCGCGTGGAACCCAACCGCAAATGGTTCACCAATACGAGAGTCATCTCACAAGACACACTGACGGATTTTCGTGCGGCCATATCCGACAAGGCCAGCGATCCATACCAAGTTTTGCTCAAATCAAACAAGATTCCACTGAGCTTGATTCAAGACAAGTCTGATACCAGCAGCCCTAAAAACCACCATGCCAAGATGGCTATAGAGACATCTCCGTATGCGGATGTCTTTGGCCCAAAAGCGCAACGGAAGAGGGTCAAGCTTGACGCTGGAGACCTGAATGATCTGGCCAACAACACCGACTTGAGTATCGACGCCTACTACGAGCGGCTTGAACGGGCTCAGCTTCTAAGCGGTGGTACTGGCAATGAAGTCGATTTCCAAACTACAATGGCGATTGAACCAGTTTTCGACAAGGGCCAAAGTAAAAGAATCTGGAATGAACTTCACAAAGTCATTGACTCTTCGGATGTCGTCATACATGTTCTCGATGCTCGAGACCCGGCGGGCACGCGGTGTCGTAGTATTGAGAAATTCCTTCAAGAAGAGGCGCCGCACAAACATCTTGTGTTCGTTTTAAACAAGTGTGATTTGATACCTACAAACGTTGCGGTAAGTCTGAACCAGCTCTGCTTCATTTCCACCTTGGGTGCAACGCCCCTTATGCCCAATGACTTTTGTCAGGGCCCCTTCTCTACTACCATGAAGGAGGTCTGTTACAGTATTGGGAGACGAACGCAATTATCTCGCTCTTTCGGCATTAACCTGCTGGATCGTGGATGTCGTTTTGACAGTCACTATGAGATGACTCGTGTGTTGTAAGAGTTGAGGACTTTCCCATGTTTTCCAAAACAAATCAAGGAAGCCCTCGTAGTAATGACACGCACATATATTCCTTCACACAACACGTGCTCAATTGCGAGGCAAGCGACCGCTAATGAGCAAAGCAGGCTTCATGGGTGCGTACACTTTCCAAAGAGTATCCCACACTGGCGTTTCACGCCAGCGTCACCAACTCGTTCGGGAAAGGCTCTCTCATCACACTTCTTCGACAATTTTCTGGCCTCCACTCCGATAGAAAACAGATATCTGTTGGGATCGTGGGTGGACCTAATACGGGTAAATCCTCCATCATCAACACTTTGTTGAAGAAGAAGGTTTGCTCTGTGGCTCCTATACCGGGGGAGACAAAGGTGTGGCAGTACGTCAGTCTGATGAAGCGAATATACCTGATCGATTGTCCGGGCATCGTGCCCCCATCCAGTACAGATACACCAACGGATCTAATTCTCCGGGGTGTTGTGCGTACTGAAAAGGTTGAGCACCCGGAGCAGTACATACCCGCTGTCCTGAAGAAGGTCAAGCTGCACCACCTGGAGAAAACGTACGACATGAAAGGTTGGCAAGATCATATGGGATTCCTCGAGATGCTCGCAAGGAAAGGTGGAAGACTTCTCCGGGGTGGGGAGCCAGATCTAGACAGCGTGGCCAAGATGGTACTGAACGACTTCATGAGGGGGAAAATCCCATGGTTCACACCCTGTCCCGCCACCGATACCGGCGATCTGGTTAAAACCATTGACGTTCGCGGGGTAGAACTTGGTGAACCGTCGTCAGAACCACTCCGGTCCCGCGCTACCAGATGATGTTCGCTGACGGTATTCCTGGCCTTGGTGACAAGTCATCTTCAAGTTGAAAAGCATTCCTGAACCTGTTCATACGGGATCAATCGGCCACGGAAGCCAACATGAGGCAAGGAGTGACGTCGACGGAGGTTGGCTACAAAGCCTGCATGCCTGGGCACAAACCTTGATTGGATCAAATTACAACGAGAATCAACGATAACGCGGCGCGGCCAATGTACTAAGTCTCGATCGATCATGCACATTTTGCTGTCTTGGGATCTTGATATTGTGGATCCCGATGTATTGATAGAGATCTCGAGTTCTTTGTAACGTGGAGACGTCCACTTAGCGCGTCCGCGGGACATCGTGGTATTCTGAGAATATACAACGGACCTTCTTACCCGCAAGGATCTGGTTCACCCGGTGTACTTACGAGCACCATCATCGAGTGACAAAGGGCCGAATGAAGCCATGCCTCAACAATAGGATCAATCCCCCAACGAGGCAAGGGGTGACAACGCATCCGGCAAACACCTGGGACAAGATTTTGTCCTGATCGTCACTCTTCCTGACGATATCCGAATAACGTTCATTGCTAAAACTTACCCTAGCATACTTGGTCTGCCAGCCGAGTGCCGGCAGCTTGACACTCAGGAATTCCTCGAGATGCTTTCGCAGCTTGTAACGCAGTGACAAGACTGACGATCTCATCTCCACATAGTTCTCGAGTGCCAGATCGTTAATCGCATGCGAATCCGCTACGCGCAGTGTCGAATACTCGCTCAGGGCTTGGGAACGTCGATGAGGAACCGATTGCAACTCGGACGACGTTTTGGCTGAGCTGCCAGTCACTCCAGCCGGTTCGTGGTGTTTATCCAGCAGATCGAACAAAAGGCGAACATCTTCCATTCCTGCGTTCATTCCTTGGCCATAGAAGGGTACCATGGCGTGAGCGGCATCGCCAACGATGACTCCGCATGAGCCAACATGATGTGGATTGCATTTGATGCTGATCAATGGCAGGTGAGGATTTGCTTCAAACGAGGATATGAGGCTCGTGGAGGATATCAGGTCGGTGACGCCGGGGAAGTGGCTATCGAAGAAAGCAGGTATAGTCGATGGCTGATGCTCCAGGTCTTTGAATTGCTTGCTGGGAAGGAAGAGAGTACAAGTAAACGAACCGTCCTGTTGGTGTGGTCACGACAGTCAGAGAGTCCCGGTGGAAGTTCATACAAGATGTAACGTACTTGGCTCGGAATGGCTATGAACATGAAGTCTCTGCCCGGCCAAATGTGGAGATGGTTAGGGGATATTCGATGTCTTGATGCGGAATGGTTTGCTTTGAGTTGTCGCGGTGCTATTCGAAACTCGCACCAGAGTGTGTCGATATATTGTTGCTGGTAATCCATCCTAGTAAATTTCATCATGTGATAGCGAACGGCTGAGTGTGCACCATCTGCCCCTATCATGAGATCAAAGCCGATTTCTATTTCTCTCGGCCTGCCTGAAGACGGGGCTGCGTCCTCACTAGTCTCCAGCCAAGCCCGTCGACTGCGAAAGTCGACGCCAGTGAGCTTGTGGTTGAAGAAAAGCTTCACATTGGGCATTGAATCCAGGGCATCGAGAAGTCGAGTGTTTAGACCTGATCGATCAATTGCGAATATCGCCTGGTCTCGTCGATAGGGTGTCAGCCTTTTCGATCAGTTGCATCAGTGACACATGTCATCTGCTTTTAGATTACAGTGGGCAGGGGACTATGCCTTACGCGACCATGGGCATCGTAGTCCTGTGAATTTTCCATCAGCCTGCCAGATGGACCAGACCCGTGAACCATCCGACCACGCATAGCGATAGTTGCCGACATAATAGAATCAAGGACGGAGGCATGGCGCAATCGTCGGAGGGCATTGATGCCTCGCTCAGACAAGGCTAGGTTGATGGACTTGGTGAAGTTGAGTGGGATGGTCCTGGAGCTGCGTAAATCTGCAAGCAGATTGTTAATTCAAGAATGAAGAGGATCATCATCGCTGCCGTCTCTCGGCAAGGCGAGAGTAAAAAGGGGTCGCGCATGGAAAGTATCATACCAGGGCGCAATTCATATACCTCAACCTTGTGGCCTCTCTGAGCGGCATACAAGGCTGCAAGGGAGCCTATTGGCCCAGCCCCGATGACGACGACCTTTTCCAAATTATCGGGCTTCGACATTGATATCGCACAAGTAGCTGCGAGGTTACACATAATCGACAGGGAAAGAGATACTTATCTCAAGCTTGTAATTTTTCTTACTTTTTTTAGGGCTATTTCCTATATAACGACTTTATTAAATCTAAAATCTAAAAAGGTTATATCTCTATAGTAAGCTTAAGAAAATAACTAAAATATAATAAGTAAGCTTTACTAATAAAATAAGAATATTATTATTACTAGACTATTTTAAAAGTATTATAGATATAGTAAATATATAAGTAAAATAAAAGTCTTAAGTACCCTAGTTATTTTTATAAATAAAAAAACTATTAAATTTAAAAATATTTTTCTAATTATATTTTTAATTCAATAGTTTTCTAAGTTATTTATTTTAATATAATTAAATATATAGGTTATTTATAAAGCCTACTTTATAAGCTAGTAAGCTTATTTTTTATAAAGATATATATCTAAATTATAATAAAAAATTAATATTATAATTTTTATATAAAAGTTTCTTTATATTATTTCTAGTAAGCTTAATTTTTAAATTAAATTATATATTATAGAAATAGGCAAGATAGTCTAGTATTATATAATTATTAAGACTAAGATAATATAGCCTAGCCTAGCCTAGATAAATAAGACTATCTATCTTATAATATATCTTAAAAATAAGTACTTTACCTATCTTAACTATACTTATAATAATTAGTAATAATTATTATATATAATATATTTTTAATTTTAAACTATATAAACTATATTATATTAGCTATTAATATTAATACTCTTAGTATATAAATAAGGTTTTTTATTTTTCCTTATTTTTCTATATTAAATAAGGCTAACTAAGCACTATTTATACTACCTATATTATCTACCTATATAGCTATAACCTTTATATTAATAGCTATACTAGCCAAAGTTGAAAAATACCGAAAATGCTACAAATACGGGGTATGTATATTCCTACATAAGGGCACTAATTAAAAATAACCAACTTCTAGCTATTCTAGCTACTAATATATACAACTTCTAATAACGTACTCTATGTAATAGAAAAGCCTATTTTTCGTATATAATTATATAATAGAAATTAATATATAAAGTCCCCTATATCTAGAGATATAAAGATAAATAGGTTAGCCTTTTCCTATATTACTTCTATAAAAGACTAGTACATAATTTAATAAGTATTTAACTTTTAATATTACTTTAACCACTATTTAGACCTACTTTTCTTATACTATTTAGGAAAAATCTTAAATTTCCTAAATTACTATTCCTTATACTGAAATCCCTTTTTATATTTATTAAACTTTAAAATTCGATTTTTTAATTACTTTTATAAGTTATAAGCCTAGACCTTAACTAATCCTTTAAATAAAATATACGCTATATAAATAAATTATTTATTTATATAACTTTAACCTTTTTTTAACCCTTAATAATTAAATATTCTTTTAATACCTATTTAAATTTAAACCCTTATTAAGAAAAACTATCTTATATATATTTAGTTATATAGGATAAATAGAAGTTAGGCTACTAGCTACTTTAGCCGACTTAATAATAAGATTATTAAATAAAAAAGAAGTAATACCTTACCTCTAGCTATATAGACTAGGTTAAAGTTATACTACTTTAGCGTAGTTAATACGCGTATATTAATAACACAAGCGTATAGACCAAGAGGTCGTAATACGTACCTCTCTAGTCAAACTCTTAAGAAATAACTTAAAAAGTCTATATAAGTAGATAAGCTTTATAGCCTAACTATAAGAGCCCTTAAAGCCTATATATAAGATAGAGGAAAACTTTATCTTATATCTTCTTATAAATATAGCCTAACCTAAGAGTTAAGCCTACTATATAAGACTATAAACCTTATATATACGTAAGACCTTATACCTAACCTAGTAAACCTTTTATAACTATACAAGCCTCTATTACCTTTTATATATACAAAGCCTTATACCTAACCTAGTAAACTACTTTAGTTAATAGACTTTCTATAGCTATATAAGCCTTAGCTACCTAGTTAATTCTTACTTATAATACTATATAAAGATTATAGACTTTACCTCCTAGGTAAAAATATAAGTTAAAAGTTAAGACCCTTATTACTAACTAAGATAATAGCCTTAAGATATAATAGGTAAGAATAAAGCCTTTAATAGTAATACTACTAGGGAGGTAATTAAAGAGGCTAAGAAAGATAGTTTTCTTAGTAAAAAAAAAGTAAATAGAACTTTAAAGGTTTTAAGTACTAATATTAAAGTAATAAACCTTAAGCTTAAGCTACTTAAAAAAGTTAATAAAGTAATAAAAAAAGCTATAAAAGATAAAAAGGAGAATAAGTAGTTTAGCCTTATTATAGAGGATCTTATATATATATTTTTATATATATAGGATACCCTTAAATAAATAGTCAAAGGTTATAAAAAAAATTAATCTTTATACTTTAAAAAGACTATAAGATATTTATCTTTTAGGTCTCTCCTATATATATATATATAATATATTTATATATTATATTTATATATAACTTTTAAACTCTTTAATAATAAAAAAAATATCTTTATTTTTATAGATAAAAAGAAATTCTATATTTTTTACTATCTATACTAAGATATAACTAAGATATAAGATATTTATTTTTTTTTTATTAAAGGAAAGAAAAGCTTTAAAGTTAAATATAATAATATCTTTTTCCTTTTTATAAAAAATATTTTATATTTAATCTTTCTTTATAGTTTAAGTCCTATAAAAGTAGAAAGACTTTTTTAGTATAGGAAGTTTAATAATCTTAACTTTATTTTATATAATATTAAAAAAGATATTTTAAACTAGAAATTCTTTAATAAAGATTTAAAAAAAGAGTTTAAATATCTTATTTATTATTATAATAAAGAAAAAAAAGATTTAAGAACTCCTAAATAAAAAAAAGCTAATATTTTGTATAAGATAACTCGTTAGCTTACTAACTAATTATATAATTTATATATATATTTATTAGATCCTAAAATAAGATATTATCTTTATTATAATTAATAGTAATATTCTTTTATTTAATAAATAGTTTATTTACTAAATAAAAAGTCTTATTACTAAATAAAATATCTAAAGAATATAATTTTAGTCCTTTATAAAATTTAGACGACTTTAAAATCTAGGTTATTAGGATAGAAAGCTTTTTAATTAAAGAAAAGTTAATTAAGGCTATTAAAGAAGAAGATTATATTAAAGATAAAAAAGCTTTAGCTATAATTAGGCTTAAATTAGGGGATAGCCCTTTAATTTAGTCTAAATATATAACTACTACTTATAAATTATAGGATTATTTAAAAAATCTATATAATTCTTTAAGTTTTACTTTTAATTATATATTAGTTAAAAACCTCTTTAATTTAGAATTAAATATTTTTTTTATAGAAGAATATTTAACTAAAATTAAAAAAATATATAAAGAATTAAAGTCTAGAGAAATTAATATAGACAAAATAGTTATTATAGTTCTTATTCTAAATATATTAGATAAAAAGGAATTTTATAATAGCTATATAACTAATATTTTTTAAGCTTTAAGAAATAATCCTAATACTTATAATTTAGATTTTTTAATTTTAAACTTAATAGATAAAGTTAAAAGAACTAATTATAAGGAAAAAGCCTTTTTAATAAATAAAAAGCCTTAGAAAAGGTAGAAAATAGCTTTAATTTATAGCTATTATAAATTAAAAAAGTATAAAGAAAATAATTGTTATTTTTTATATCCTAATAAGGCTCCTAAATTTTTTAAAATAAAAGATAAGGTTTCTAAGCCTTATAAAAAGGATAATAAAAAAAATAACTATAAAAATAATAATAAAAATAAATATAATAATAAAAAAGATAATAATAATTAAGAATCTAATTCTACTATATATAATATAGAAAAAATTAGTAATTCTACTTTAGAACTTAATTTAAATTATCCTAATTTAGAATTAAATAATTCTAATAAAGAAGATAAAATAATAGAAATACTAGAGGTATTTATAACTATAAATAAATATAAAAATACTAATAAAAAGACTAATAATAATATCTTAGGACTTATAATTAAGAATTTACTTATTTTATAAAAGATATTAAGATTTTTAAAGGTAAATTATATTAATATCCCTTTTAATTATAATAATAATAAGATAACTAATTTTATTTATAATATAGGAGCTATAAGGTATATTATTTATAATAAAAATTATCTTATTAACTATAAAAATATTAAAAAAAAGGTTAGCTAGGGAAAAGCCTTAACTATTATTATTAAAAGTTTTAGAGACTTATTATTTAAGTTTAGAAATAATAAATAGTTATATTTATTAAAAAACTACTATTTTATTCCTAAAATTAGTATTAATATATTATATTGGAGCCTTTGTGGCTCTATCTTGTACGATAGCCTTATATATAGCCTTACCCCTATCATAAGCCTTAACCCTAGTTGCTTATTTTAACCCTAGTAGACCTTTTAGGTTATATATAATAAGGCTTTTTTTCTATATAATATATATATAAAGGCTATACCTTTATATACATATAAATAAATAGATAAAAAGTATAAAGATATAAATAGATTACTAAATTAGCTACCTTTATTACTACTACTATACGTATATATATATAGCTAAACTAATACTAATTAGTAGTTATAAAGGTATTATTTAGTTATAAAAATAACTAATTAATTATAAAAATAATTATAAAATAGTAAAGTATAAAAAAATAAGTATAATTAAATAGCCTAACCTTTATACTATACTTTATATACTATAGCCCTTAAGAGCTATAACTTAATATTTATCTTTCTTATATATAAGACCTTCTTATATAAAGAAAAGATAAATAGTTTATTATAGACTATAAAAAACCTAGAAGTAAAAAAAAATTAAGAGAAAACTTTTATACGTATTATTATCTACTATATATAGAGGTATAGTAAAATATAATACTCTAGTATATAAAGACTAATTAAAATAGTAAATTAATTTATATAATAAGAAGATAGCTAGTATAATAAGAAGTTAGGCTTAAAAAAGCTAAGATCTAGAGGCGCCTTATCCCTAGGATAAGATAAGTATAAAAAGGTATTAAAAAAACTTAAAACTATTATATAAGATATAATAAGCTTAAGGAAATAAGAACTTTATCTTATATAAAGAGATAATAGTAAAAAGTAATATAAATAAGAAAACTTAGAAGTTATATATTAATTTAAAATACTAAGATAATAAAGATAAAAATATTACTAAAGCCTTAAAGACTTAGCTAATAACGTATTTTATATAAGCCTTTATAGAAATACTTTATATAAACTTAAAAAAAAATAACTTATTTATTTTCTTTATATAAGATCTTTTTTATAGCTAAGATTTTATATACTTTAACTAAGTATATAAAAGCTTCCTTTATAATTTTATATAATATACTAAAAAGTAATAAATTATTATTAATAGTAACTTACTTATTAAAAAGATATACGACTTTATAATAATAATAATAATAGGAAATATAATACTATTAGGAGGCTAAGTTTATATAATAATAAAATAAGAACCTCCTTAATATATTATATAATTTAAAATACTAATATAAATCTTTTAGTAAACCTTATTATATACCCTAAGGAATATAAGAGTATATAATTAATTTCTATATATAATACCTCTAGTAAAAGTTTTATATATACTTTACCTAGTAAACCTAATAATAATTTAAAAAGTACTTTTATATATATTAAGTAAGGTAATTATAAAATTATATAAACTACTACTAATAAGAAAGGTGTTTAATAGTACAATTAAACTAAAGTAGCTTATTACTTTTTCTAAGGGATAGAAGTCTATTAAAAACTATATAGGGAAGCTATATAATATTTTAGCTAATAAAGTATAAGTCTTTATTAGCTATTACTACTATATTAGCCTTATAAAAGACTAATACTACGTAGTATTCCTTAAAATACTATTAGATTATATATATAAATACTACGTTTACTTTATTAGCTTTAAAAGATAATAGGATAAGATATATACGATACTTAATATATATTTTAACTATTATATAAGCTAAAGCTAATACTTAATAGATTAAATAATAATAATATACTATAACATATAAAAAAAATATCCTAAGAAAATATATTAAGAAGTACTAGAAGCTTTTATTAATAAACTTCTTTTTATATAATAATCTTTTAGCCTTAAATATTATAGAGAGGTATAACTTTATATAATAATTATATAAGCTATATATAAGGTCCTAAAGCTAGGACTAGTATTATATAAGTTAAAGCTAATATATAAAGCTTTTTTTACTTATCTTTATATAGTATTTTAAGTCGTTATTAATATAGGCTAAATTTCTTAGTTCTATATAAACTAGTAGTATATAATATTTAATAACTATATAAATAGCTAAAAAATCTTAAATAGATATAATAATAAACTAGCTATAACTAGAAATAATTAGTACTAGAAATAATTATACTTATAGCCTTAGTAAGATCCTTATATAAAAAAGAAGTACTTTATATATAAGAAAGAAGGATATTAGTTAATAAACTACCCTTATATAGAAAAGCTTTATAATCTTTTATAAAATACTAGCTATAATAATATCTTAATTATAGTACTTAAAGGTATTAAGAGGCTATACTATAAATACTAGTTATATAACCTAGCATTATAAAAGTTTAAGTTTATTTTAAAAAATAATACTTACTTTAACTATAAGATTATTATAGATATTATATACTTTAATAAATACTATATACTATACATTATTAATAAAGTAATATTATTCTAGGCTATTATATTCTTTAAATCCTTCTTTATATAAGATATATAAAATACCTTATATTAATATTAGATTACTATATATTAAAAACCCCTAGACTATATTATATATAACCTTAATATAAACTTTATTTTTAATAAGTTTAAGAACTCTATATAAATTTAAAATATAATTTATAAGGAGATACTAGTAGAGGTATATTAGGCTATTAGTAAGGTTAAGAGAGCTTATAAACTTTTCTATTATATATACAATATTATTAAATATAAAATTAGTTATTATATAAATAATAAAACTATTCTTTAGCTTACTATTAAAGTATTAAATAATACTACTAGCTTTTATAGCCTTATACTAATACTCCTAGTCTTTAGTGTTTACCTAAGGATTAATACTAAATTACTACTATTACTAGGTATCCTTATATAATTAGAAATAATCTAAAAAGTAATAAAAGTAATCTAAGAGATTAAAGTATAAAAAAATATTAGCTATATACTTAATAGTAAAAATAGCCCTTATACGACTAATATTCTTTTTCTTTTACTAAGGAGTAAAGTACTTATATAGTAAGAGAAGAAAAAATAGATAAGACTATATAAAATCTTAACTATTAAAAATTATAATATTTTTATTAATATAGCTAGAAGCCTTATTAAGTTCTAAGTAATTTAAGCTAAGCTATATAATAAAAAAATAAGTAATACTTAAGAACTAATAAAGGATATTAATAATAATAAATTAACTAAGGATAAGATTATTATATAAGTACTAGATAATAATTTTCTAGGGAGATCTTAAGACTTATATAAAGTACTAGCTTAAAAGCTTTTACTTTAACTATTAAAAAGAAAGTAAGGTAGACTATAGAAATACCTTATTATATAGTACTTTACTAATAAAAAGAAAACTAACTAGAACCTTACTTTCTAGCTATAATAAGAAGGTATAATTATAACCCTAAAGGAACTTTTTAAAGAGTTAAATAAGAGGGAGATTAATAAGCTTACTATATAAAGAGTATTTACCTTTATTAAGTTTAATAATAATATATATAGCTAAGTATATATCTTTAAGACTTACTTTATATAAGAGATTAAAAGTAAAACTATAAAGTTATATAAAAAATTAAAAATAGTTATTTAGGGATTTAGAAATATTAATAAGAAAAAAGTTTTTATATAATTACTAATAATTTAAAGGATAAGCTAGTAGCTAATCCTAGCTATTAGACTTTTTTTAATTAAGTTATATAGTATATATAAAAAGCTATAAGATATTATATAAGTATATATATAGTTAAAAGACTCTCTATAGTAAGATATTTTTATATAATTACTAAAAGAGATTATAAATAATTACCTAGAAAGTACTATTTTTTATATTAAGAAGCTATTATATAATATTATAGAATTAAGTATATACTAGTTTAAAATATACTATAAATACTATATAGAGGAGCTTAGTATAAAATTATTAATATATAATCTATGCCTTTTACTAATACTAATAGGCCTAGACTTTTTTAGTATTACTAGCCTCTAGACTAATAATATATTCTCTATTATATTAAAAGAATTCTCTATATAAGAAGAAATAGTACTTATAAAAGTAAGCTTATAAATAAAGCTAAAGATAATCCTCTTATATAACTAACTAATTAAGTTTAATAGTAGTAAGATAATATTATAAAATAGGATTATTACTTTTAAATAGAAAAGCTAAATAAACCTCCTTTACCTTATTAATATAAAAGTAAAAAATACTAACTAATAATATATCTTATAAAGGGTATAAAAAGTATATATTACCTCTATCTACTAACTTAAAGTATTATATAACTTTTTAGTAGCTATTTAAGTTAAGATATTATTTAATAAAGATATTAAAGCTTTTAATATATAACTTAAGTAGTAATAAGAGAATATAACTAGAGGACTTAGGTTTATTCTAATAGACTTATTTTATATAAAGCTTTTTATTTTTATAAATAACTCTTTTACTAATAATAAAAACTTAATATTATAATTAGGCTTTATTATTATACTAAGAGAAGAAATAGCTTATATAAAGGTAAGCTTTAAGCTTTATAGTAATATTATCTACTAGAATTTAACTAAGTATAAAAAGGTTATAAGAAGTATACTTACTAGTAAGTTATATAGTATTATTAATAGTATTAATAGTAGTATAGTTTTAAATATAATAATTAATAAAGTTATATAATATTTTTAATTTCTACTACTCCTTTTAATTTTTTATATTAACTTTTACTTATTATATAAGTATTTTATAAAGCTTAGTATAACTAATAAGAAGTACTTAATAATAGATATTATAGTATTAAGGGAATTATATAAAAAAAAAAAGATTTTTAAGATCTATTAGATTAATAGTAAAGATAATCTAGTAAATACTTATATAAAAAGAAAGCTAAACTTAGTACTTAAGAAACTTATATTAATAAATTCCTTTATAATTTAGATTAAAGTAATTATTATATAACTAAATAATAGTTATAGAGTAAAAGTTAATAATTATTTATAAAAAGTATAAAATACTAGCTTTACTATAGTAAAAAACTAGCTATTTAATTTATTAATCTTAGCTTAAGGTTTATTAGAGTTATTATTATTATTTATTTTATTATCTAAATTAGCCTTACTCCTAGAGCTATTTTAAGTATTTTATTTATCCTTAACTTTAACTATTTTTATATTATATATAGCTTACTAGTTTACTATAGTATAATTATATTAAATACTATATAAAAGCTATATATAGGTTATATAAGCGCTATCTTAGTAGTTTTTAAGTACCTAGTAGTAGTCAAAGGGGTAATAGTTATTACGCTTGTAATAGTATTTATATTAGAGGGGAGTTTTTTTACTACGACTAGCTACTAAAAGTATATAATAGTAGCTAAAGTAGTTTATAATATACTTAATAAAATTATTATATAATTTACTTTTAAGTAACTTAATATAAATATTATAAGTAAAGAGCTTAATAACCTATTAATTAAAGTATTATTTTTATAGTTAGTAATATATAAAAAGTAATACTATAAAAGCTAACTTATAGTAGATTATATAATAAACTACTTTTAGATATAAGTTAATATATAATAGATTATATACTATATCTTAAAAAGTTTTAAAAGTATAAGATTAAACTTAAATATATTATATAGAGTATAAGAGATTTACTTAAAAGTTATAATAGTTAAAAAGCTAAGTAGTATAAAGGTTTAAAAATCTTAAGGCTTTAAAGAAGGTATATAAGTAAGGGTATAAGAGATATAAGAGGGAAAAAAAAAAAAAAAAAAAAGCTATATAAAGGCTTTTTTTTATAGTTATACTAGAAAGAGTAATTTAGCTTACTAATTTAACTTACTAATTAAAGTTAATTAATTAATTAGCTAGATTATTTAATAAATTTATTAATATAAGTAAATTTACTTATATAAGTTAGGTAAAAGATAATTATAATTTACTTATATAAGTAAAAGAAGAAATAATTCCTCTAGTATAATATAGATTAGCTATAATAAGAGGTATAAGATTAGGAAAGATAAAGAAAGAAAATATTAAAAAACTATTATATAATTACTTTATAATACCTAAGAAGTAATAAAGCTATATAAATAGCCTTATAATATCTTAGGAATATATATAATAAGCTTTAATTTCTAAGCTAAAAAAGACTATCTTACTTATATAGTATTAGCCTAGAGAAAATACTTTTATATAATTATTTTATATTTATTCCCCCTTACTATTTAGAAGTACTTTTTCTTACTATTTTACTTTTCCCTTATATAAGAATATTTAATAAGCCCTTATATAAGACTTTATATTTATTTTTCCCTATATAAAAAAACTCTAATAAACTCCTATATAAAGACTTTCTTTTCTCCTTAGTTATATTTCTTTTTTATATAAAAGCTTTTAATAGCTTTTTTATTATCCTATATATAGATTTCTTTAAATATAAAAGAACCTTTAATAGGTAAGTATATTATTTTTTTTTAATAGGGAATATTAAGCTATATATAAAGGCTTTTTAATAGACTTTTAGCTATAAGTGTTATAAAGATATATAAAAAGCTACTTATATAACTTATAGAGAGATTATCCCTTTACATATAAGTAATAAAAGAAGATTTACTAGTATTAGAGCTTTTATAGCTCTATCTTATATAATAGCCTTATACGTAGCCTTACCCTTATTATAGGCCTTAACCCTAGTTGCTTATTTTAACCCTAGTAGACTTTTTAGGTTATATATAATAAAGCCCTTTTTCTATACGATATATATATAAGGGCTATACCCTTATATATATACAAATAGATAAATAGAGAGTATAAAGATATAAATAGACTATTAAATTAGCTACCTTTATTACTACTACTGTACATA
Source organism: Torrubiellomyces zombiae (assembly GCA_018831705.1). Classification (NCBI taxonomy): domain Eukaryota; kingdom Fungi; phylum Ascomycota; class Sordariomycetes; order Hypocreales; family Ophiocordycipitaceae; genus Torrubiellomyces; species Torrubiellomyces zombiae. The sequence goes on from JADHZA010000284.1 coordinate 28,906, forward strand.
CGTATACACAGCCGAACCAATATATTATCTTATTCTTATTTTAAAGAAATTTATTCTTTATTAGGAAAAAATAAAATATATTTTTTAAATAAACAAGCTAAATTATTAGCTATAGGAATATATAATAAAGGATTATTTTATATTCCTTTAATAATAAAAAGTACTAATATAAGAATAAAAGATAATAATAATAATATTCCTAAATATAA
>JADHZA010000285.1:0-29028 GCA_018831705.1 Torrubiellomyces zombiae
ATGTACCACATGTTGGAGATTGGTCACAGCTCGCACCATGAAGCTCTGAAGCAACATCGAAAATGGTGATGGAGGGATGCTGGAGAAAGAAGCTCGAAAAATTCGCGGCGAGCAAATGTATTGTGCCGAACGGTCAGTCTAGTCTAACCCAAAGTAGCCTCGGGCACTGGGGACCTTCAGCCACATCAAAATAGAAGGTGTGGCGGCCCTGGCCCATGGAGCTGTGGCTGTGCTGAACATATCCCTGCTAGTGCGTGGCAAATCCCAAGGTCTCATAAGTCCGAGGTGCTGCCTGTGACATCCGAGACTCTCTTGCATTGCTACAACTCGTGCCATCCACACTCTGGGCAGAAGAGCATCTCAACATGGCGTCTGCCGGGGCAATTTGGGGCCCAGCGGCCCTAAGACTGCTCCGGGTCGCGGTGACCAAGACGACCAAAGTCGTTCGCATCAAAGTCGCCGAGGTCGCAAAACCACTACAGGGCCAGCTTGGCTCCCGAACCCTCTATACCAGCAGGCAACCTATTCATCCCATCGCGCTCCTGAAGCAGCAAAAACGAGGAGCAAGATGGCTGTCAGCCACGACGATTCAAAGCTTACACACTTCAATTCGACACTTCGTTACGGCCGGACGGCAGTCTGCATCTCGATCCGTCGGACCTAGGTTCGCTACCTCAACCACAGCCCGAAGGGTCGCTCAAGCTTCAGGTCGGGCGCCTTTCGCCAGCACACTGCGTCCGAATTTGACCGGTGGTGCCATGCCACGGACGGCTGGAGGATATAGCATCGGTGGAGGTGCTCGATACTTCTCTCATACACCCGCAGCCCCGGCTCAGGTTGTCCAGAACGTCTCCCAAGCCATGAGGGCTTTCTGCCTTTCTGGACAGAAAATTCGATATGATGGAGTTGGACCACATGGACAGAAACAGTATCGAGCCGTGTCAGAGCTGGAGGACAATACCATGCGCAAGGTTTCCGCCGTGCCTAGGCTGGCACCGGGTTCATTCATCGATTTCCATATCAGCCCCAACATCACGGCGCTCAGCCCTCTTGCCGCTGCCCTTGCAAGCGCTTCGCAGCGTTCAGAGTTCCGCACGGAAGCTACAGCTGACCTGGCTTTCCTGAACACCGAGGGCTTTTTGGACATTTTGTCCGCTGACTTTGGTCGAGCCTTGAAAGATTTGACGACCGTTTTTGCCGATTTACGCAGGCTTTCAGTCCTGGGAGACTTGCCTATATCTATGGAAAATCGCGATCTTCTTCGAGTTCGTTTTCCGGGAGTCGATGCGGCAACGGTCGGATGCCTCTGTGACGATATCGACATACAGCGAGGCGTGATAGGCCAAGATCCAGGGTACGAGTCATTCATCGGAGCTCAAGTGGCGCTCAAATTCCCCTATGCCCCGAATTCAACGCAAGAATTCAGCTCGCCCGGGGGCTCTGTACGATCCTTGGAGGGCCACGAGCTCGACATGATAGAGTCGTCGCTTGAAGATGACTCTTTCGTGCGTGACGCATTTGTGCGCGAGGACAGAGAGTATTCTTGGTTATCAGATACACACGAGAGCGAATTTCGGTCACCGCCATTGAGTTCTGGAGAGCATTGCTCGGGTGGCTTCGAGGGGCTCGAAGGCATCTATCGTTTCTTGGAAGAGTGCGACCGGGCAAAGGGCAGAGTGAGGGGAGCTGGATAAGACCATGGAAGTTCAATGCACGCCTTTGAGATTGTTCGGCATAGCCAGTCAGCATCACTGACGATGTCGCTGATGGGTGTGAATATCTTTTTCGTCTGCAGTCCTTGAAATTCGTCAGCCTCGTCAGGCATTTCTTTTGGTAGTGAGATATCATAGCAAATACGCACATTTGTATAAAAAATTTTCTCCATCGGACAGCTGTTGTCCTTTCATTGATCCGAGGTCTTTCTCAATTAGCCCAGGTAGAGGTAGAAGTGGAGGCTGCAGGTTTTCGGTCGCTGCTTGGCGTAGATGGTCTGCTCTCGAGGCGATCGGTAGACGAAGACAAATGCTGTAGCAGCATGCCAAATGCTATGAGTTGCGCACACATCTGCTCACAATGGGCATTGGCGGAGGCTGCGACGGGCGTCGCCATGATTTTGTTTGGCGCCGGCATGAGGGCTTGACCACCGATCATCCAGCAGGTTGCTTAGGTTGCTTGCCGAGTCTGTGCTATTGTACCGCAGAGCTCGCTGTCTCCCTCCCCAAAGCTCCTGTGGGGCAGCGGCATGTCGGGTTACTTCAGAGGCCCCGCCCGCGACAAGCCTCGGCTCAACGCTCGAGTTCCGTATCGGCCCCCGGCTTCGCCGCCATACTTGTGCTAGGGCAATATTACTTGTACAGCGGCGCAACAGATAGATCATTGCCTTCATCACCACTATTTTCCTCTCCATGCACCATTTCTTCGCATAGAACCCGCATTGCAACACGTTACTGCTCCGAACAGGCGAATCTTCCTCATTCAGAGCAATCACAATGGATGGCCCTGGTGTAGGCTTCGAATACCCTCCACAAGAGGTCTCCTGGCTGAAGCGGGATGCCCTTCTGTTTGCCAACACCGTCGGGTGCAAAGACGACGAGCTGCATTTCCTCTACGTACATGAAACCCTTAGAATTTTGCGAGAGGGAACAGTACTAACCTTTTCGCGCAGGAGTTTCACCCAAACTTCTCCGTCTTTCCCACCTATCCCATTATCCTGCGTACGTCGATTCGAATCATAGCCTACTTCTTCCGGGGCTAAAATTGCTTGACCAGCGTTCAAGGGGAGCACGCAAGAAGTCGTCGACTTCTATGCCTCACAGAAAGCCGTGAAGATCCCTAAAGTACCCGACTTCGACTGGCGCCGTGTCGTCGATGGCCAGCGAAAGATCGAATTCTTCAAGCTCATCCCCGCAACATCAGCAGGCAAGAAGTTCGAGGCTCGCACCAAGGTTCTTGGCGTCTACGACAAGGGTCGTCCTGGCACCGTGCTCGAGACGCAGACCGATCTCGTCGATGCCGGCACCGGCGAGGTCTACACACGCATCATCACGAGCTCCTTCTTCGTAGGCCAGGGCGGTTGGCATGGGCCCAAGGGGCCGGCGACGGAGAACTTCCCACCGCCAAAGGATAAGACGCCAGACAAGGTCCTGGAGCATCAGACGACAAGGGAGTCCGCATTGCTGTATCGCCTCAACGGCGACTATAACCCGCTCCACGCGACGCCGGAGCCTGGTCAGAAGATGGGCTTTGGCGGTGCCATCATGCATGGCCTGTACTCGTGGAACTCGACCTGCCACGAAATCTTGAAGAGCTTTGGTGGCAGTGACCCTGCGAATCTGCAGGAATACCAAGCAAGATTCGCCAGCCCGGTAAAGCCCGGAGACAAACTCGTGACTCGGGCTTGGAGGACTGGTCACAAGCAGAACGGTTTTGAAGAGGTGAGATTCGTGACCCAAGTTGAAGGTGGTAAGGTTTGTCTGAGTAACGGACGCGCCTTGGTCAAAATTGTCGAGGGTGTGAAGAGCAAGTTGTAGAGGCTGAGGGTAGGCTTTGTATTGTCAAGGAACATGAAGTGGTGGGACGTAGCAGGTCGAATGTAGCTATTGTCATGAAACTTTTGAGTTGATATAAATTGTCTTGGAGAGGAATTATCGTGACTTTGTTTTTTGGCCCAACAATATCTCCGTTTTAAACATAAGCAATCTCACACCATCACCCCGACCTCCGAAAAGTGGGCACGATTAGCTGCCTTACCCAGACACCGCTTCTCAATTCACAGCCACGTCATGGAAAAACATGGATCAGAAGGTCCCGTCCTGAATTCGGAAACATTTAATGCGATGAACTACCAAATCATTTGACCATGTCAGAGTTTCCCTCAGTTGGCCAGCGCCTTTCCTACAATGGCCTCCTGTGCACCGTCCGCTACGTCGGTGAGGTGGCCGGCACAACGGGTTCCTGGCTGGGCGTAGAATGGGACGATGCATCTCGAGGCAAACACGACGGCTCACACAAAGGCGTTGTTTACTTCAGCTGTAGGTTGGCGATGATTTCTCGCTCGTGTTTCATGGCAGCTCACCTCATTTGACATCACCAGGCTTATCTAGAGCTTCAACGGCCGCGTCCTTTGTGCGTCCCACGCGACCCAGGGACGCGAGCCAGAGCGTTCTCTCCGCTTTGCAGGAGAAGTACCTGGCTGGCGCTGAAAATGCAAGCACAGATGCTCCCATCGTCTTCTCGGGTCGCAAGGTGGCCGAGGAGATGGGCTTCGACAAGGTTTGGCAGCAGCTAGGGCAGGCGAAGACCCTCAAGATTGTCATTCTGGATGGGTTGCGAGTGAACGTGTCCACCGCCGAGGGAGAAGAGTCTCTCGCCGAGACTTGTCCCGCCATCACTCACTTGGACCTTAGCAGGAACTTGTTCGAGACGTTTCTTCCTGTCATGGAAGCTTGTGCTGGTCTTGAGCACTTGCGGACGCTGAACGTCAGGTTTGTCGATCTTTTATAGGTGACCGATCATGCAGAACACTAACTATTGTCATGCTTTAGTGGTAACCGCTTCCAAAGGGTGTTGGAGGATCAACCAGCAAGCAAAACTGACACGGCACTGCACGGACTTAACGACCTATCACTCGACGAGACGCTACTCACTTGGCATGAGCTATGTCATATAGCCAGTCGCTGTCCCAAGTTGGCAATGCTCACAGCAAGAACGAACCAACTCAGTACTCTTCCTCAGGCCGATTTCGCACATTTGTCGTCATCACTGACCTCTATCAACCTCGAGTTTAATGACATCACCGCCTTGTCAGATGTAGCCAGCTTGACCAGCCTCAAGGCACTTCGGAACCTCCATCTGAAAGGGAACAACATCGCCTCGATTTCCTCCTCTGACACCCCGGGGCCAATCTTCCCCTCATCCCTTCAATATCTGGATTTATCGTACAACAATATATCAAGCTGGTCGTTCATCGATGCCCTACCTCATCACTTTCCAGGCCTTACCGGCCTGCGTCTGGCCCACAACCCAGTCTACAACTCAACCGATGCCGCCGACAGCAATCATGCATCCTCGTCCGAAGAATCGCACATGTTTACCATTGGTCGTCTCGCGAGCCTCAAGACACTCAACTTTGCCCACATCACGGCCGCCGACCGGTCAAACGCAGAAATGTTCTATCTCTCTCGCATCGCGAAGCAGCTCGCGACCGTTCCTGAGTCCGCCAGCCACTCCGTGTTGACGCAGCATCCTCGTTACGCGGAACTGTGCTCAATGTACGGTGCCCCCGACGTGATTCGAAAAGATGAGGTGGATCCGGCGTTCCTAGAGGCGAGGCTTATCACTGTGGCGTTTCATCGTCAGGATGAAACGAAAAGGGTCGCTAGGATACCGAAGTCGTTCGATATATACGCGGTGAAGGGGATTGCTAGCAAATTGTTTGCGCTGCCTCCGCTACGACTACGTCTGGTGTGGGAAACGGGGGAATGGGATCCTGTCGCTGGGTATGGGGATCGAGACGAGGACAGCGACGAGGAGGATGCTCTTGAAGCCCCAGATCAGAATCCTGATCAGGGACAAGAAGGGGAGCCCAACGACAAGTCAGCGAGATGGGTCAAAAGGGAAGTTGAGCTCGAAGACGGCCCGAAGCAATTGGGTTATTGCGTCGACGGCTTGGCTGTAACGGTTCGTGTAGAGGCATTATAAGCGGGACGGAAATGTTGCCCAGCGTCGAGTACAAGGACAACGATCAATACTCGATATACAGAAGCAAGGGGACGGTTTTCTATTCCACATTTCACGACAAGGCCAAGCGAGATTGTGTATTCCAAGATTGTGCGTGAAGCTAATCATTGGAATGGCTCACGACCCCCAGCACTTCGGTCTTGAGAGAACGATGCGCGAGTTAGACGGATACGACTTCGCGGAAAATTGGAAATTGACGTCCGAGTATATTCGACATAGACAACCCAAATTCGGTAGTTTGAGACTAATTCGCCCACCGCCTATGCCCTACAAAGCACAGAGCCTCGACTTCATCTCGCCCTTAGTGACGTAGTAAGACGGGGACAAAGTAGGATCGACAGGCCCAGGAATTCGAGACACTATGATATGTTGGTCTAATTGTGGTTCTGGAGGTAGAGCGGCTGTAGTTCGTGTTGTCATGGCCCCGGGTCGTGGTTGTGCTAGTAACTCTCGCCATTTTTCGATCATGATTTGCTGCTTTGCCAATTATTTTTGAGTCGTGCTATTCGCACAGCTCACGTGTTACTATTCGCACAGTTTATATAATCTTATCTCAATAGCAGTTTAACTAGCCACAGAGCTACACAACCAGCAAGCAGCAAGCAGTAAAAGCCACGGGCAGCCAGCAAAGGCCACAGGCAACTACCAAAGACCACGGGCAGCTACCAAAGACCATAGGCAACTAGCAAAAACTACAGGTAGCTACCTTAATGATATAGGATAAGATGAGGTGGGCTGTGCGAATAGCAACGTGTGAGCTGTGCGAATAGCACGACTCTTCTTTTTCTGAACTGAGCTGATGTTAGTGACACATATCCATTGTACATGGTGCTAAAAACATGCTGTGCCAAATGCTCGATTTCAGGGTTGAAAGATGTCCACAAAAAGCCCTTGGGCTTTCAGAATTGCAGAATTCAAAATAGATTTGAATGCATCATAAAAGAAGATCAGAAGGGAGGCGGCTGAAGCAGATACTGACCTCTACTATTGGATCATCCTCGATATTGGGAAGAACTTCTTGTCTTCCGATGTTAGACTCGGTCTTTTTCATGCACCTCAATCATCCATGACCTGATCACTGTGTTTTTGCATGGAAATAAGAAAGAGAAAATGGGATGGCGTAAACAGGGGAAGAGCTGGCCGGCAAGACTTTATGTGCACTGCGGCAACACGTGACTGGGCTCTCATGTGCCAGGATTTGCCTCGTCTTTATAACGTCGTCTCGAAGCTACTGATTATCATTGTCAAGCTTTCAAACATTTGATATACACTCGCAAGCTAAAGTGTGTGAGTGGTCCCAAGTTTTGCATTAGATACAAGTTAAGTTTCGCTGAATCTTGCGATTCGCCTCTCTGAGTACAAAGGACCCCAAAGCCTGAGCCTAGACAGCAGGGCCCTCAGTTGGCCACAGGCCCATTTAAGCTGATTGCTTCTACACGATTCACCAGCTTCTTCATATTGTTCCATTCCTCGTTCTTCAGTCCTTCTTTACCCCCTAAGCCGGTGCCGACTTCGAAGACGGTCAGGGAGCCATCGATACCCCCGGTAGCCAGACGTTTTCCCTCGTTGGGCTCCCAAGCCACCTTGTTCAAGCTCTTGGAGAGCATTGCCCTACCTTCTTGACGAGAGCTCGGGGAAATGCGCGATATAGGCTCTTCCGTTTCGATGGCGATATCCCACAGCTCCAACCAGCCGGCGCCGTCCACCAGAGCGAATATACTCGGCTTGGTTGGTGACCATTTAGCGTCGTAGACGACGTCTTCGCGAACAAAGTCGATCAATGGAGTGACACTGCCGTCCCCAGAACCAATCGTAGAGGTGGCAGCTGGCGCACGCACTTTCCACAACTTGACGCTCCAATCCAGGGACGAGGAGATGACCAAGTCACCCAAGTCGATCGAGCCGCGTGAGGGATGGAAATCAACAGACATGACTGGTGCGGTGTGACCTTTGTAGCTGATCTTCTTGTCGACGCCGGCCTTTGCCCCAGCGCGGTCATATCTGTGACACGGAAATATCGTACCCTCTTCGCTGCCCACGAGGAAGAACGTTGGGTCTGTCTGAGGGAAGGATACACAAGTAGGGCTGATGTCTTCGACGCCAACTTTGGCTTGGCTAGGATTCTTCAACTCCAGAAGCTCTTGCGGTTGCGCAAAGACGTCCATGCTCCAGCCACAGACCACGCCGTCCGTTGAACATGATATGACGTTGTTGGCGTTCTGGGTGCCAACAATGTCGACAGAGTAAATTGGGTGCGCATGACCGTATCCCGTCAGAGGGGTCTTCTGCACAGGCGCCATCTTGGCTCGAGTATCCCACAAGAGAACTTGGCCGCTGTAAGAGCCTCCGATGATCAGGTTCGGGTGATAAGGCGAGAACTTTGCCGTAAGAATATCCGATTGAGCGGTAAAGACATATTCAGGCCGATCGTGCATATGCGTGTTCCATACCTGCACCAGCCCGTCAGGCTCATGAGGGGCCGTCGGGTTCTTCGTGTAGGATGCAAGCAGGAGTTCACTGAATTTTGGCGAAAAGTCGACACAACTGATCATCCGTTTCTTCGACCACCGACTGTCAAAGAACTGGGCCACCTCTTTGATCCTGTAGGCTCCACGGCCGCCGGTATTCCCGCTCTCCTCGTCCTCATTATCTACATCTTTCCCTTGTAACGAATAGTCGACGAGGATGTCGTAGGTCTCCTGATCGAGAGCTCGTTCAATGACCTTCGTTGACTGATCCAGAAAGCCCACAAAGTCTTCGGAGTGCGTGACGGCTTCCAACTCCTCTTTTGTTAACTCTCTAGAGGGGAAATTTTTAGATGAGAGAGGACGCGCCGCTGCTGAGCCTTCAGCCAAAAGATCTCTGGTCGCCCTTAGCTCCTCTTCCACCTCGTCTCGGATTTTCTGCCGCAATTCCTCCTCCCGTTCTCTCTCCCTCCGACTTTGCCTCTTGCTTGGCGTTGATGTGGCACCGACTAGGTCTTCAGCATCCGATAAGCTCGACTGGGCTCGGTTGTTCGAAGTTGTGATCCAATCGTCTGTCGTCTGCACGCCCTTGCTATACGAAAAGACTTCCTTGACGGGCGACGGTGGACATTCAAACACCGTCGTCAACGGTACCGTGTTGAGTTGCGGCGTATTTTGCTGCGCAGGCGGGGGTGCAGCAAATTCGGACGGCTCGTTGCTAAGCTCGCCAGCGCTGAAAACGCTATTCGGTCTGCTTCCTCGAGCCGCTGGGGAGGCGGCACCACCTGTGGTCGTGGAGCCCGGTCTGCTGTCGCCAACGAGGCTGTTTATCAGGGACTCGATTTCTCTTCGATTGTCAGCCCTACCGGGAACCGGGGAGACCAACTTGAAAAGAAGCAGTCAGTAGACGAACACAGGAAGCTGGTGGAGGATGACCAACGTCGCCAGATCCACCTATACTTGATCGGCCGGCAGTTGCTTGGCTGGCGCGCAATTCCCTCTGTCGTTTGAGCTCCGCAAGCTTCGCTTTCTTGGCGAGAATCTCATCTCGGCGTTGTTGCATCTCGGCGGACGGGCTGACCCATCCCCGACCAGACTATGCAAGGTCTCTCTGGGGTTGTAGTTGTTGTAGAAGCCTGAGCCGGCGTCGTGAGACAGATACGGAGATTCGCAGGTGAAGCACAGGAGGCTGATGATGATTCTCGCAAATTGAGACACCAAGAACTGGTGTTGTATGTACTGTCAATATCGCCGAGGTGTTTTGTTGTCGCAAGCTATGAAGGAGGTATCAAAGCGCTTTCTGACAGGCGGAAAGTCGAGGAAGCCGGTTACCGAAGTGTCAAGCAAAGGTCTACAACAAGCACAGAGAAAAAAAATAAGTGCACGATGAAGCTATATGGACACTTAGAAGAGGTATGTCATGGGCCAGGTGATAATTAAGCAGTTAGCAGAGCTAATGGGGCCCATTCGAGCTACGAACTGTTCTCGCTGCAATTGTTTGGGCCAATTCACAAGGCCAGGAGCGTTGTCACGTGCGGCGCAACAAGCCATTCACTGTTAGCCACAACCGGCGCCACACGGCCAGCACCGGTCCCCTGCGCTGCCTGGCTCGAAAATCTGAGGTGCGACATTTCTCTAGCATCTTTCCAAACTTCGAACAGTTCAGCATTGAGATTCGCACGCCACGACTTGTCAACGGTCGTTGTCACAATTCGATCGACAAGCTTTGACTTCGAGTGAACACTCGTCGTGAGCTTGGTAATCATCCTTCGCGATGGCTTCAACAGGCGTTAATGTTCGTCCTATCCTGCAATGGTCCCCAAAGGGGCTCTTCTTGGCGTCGCAGGACGCCCACTGCGCACTGTCGGAGCAAAGCGGACAAATTTCGTTCAATTTATGCTAATTGGAATCTCCACAGGTTCTGCGATGGTCCGCGCTAGCCGTCGGCGTCTTTTACGGCTTCTCCCATCAGAGAACGATTACCGCAACGCAAAAAGCCGAACACGTCAAACATCATTATGATAGCAAGCAAAGGTTGATAGATCAGGCTAAGGAAGAATTTTCAAAGAAGAACGATCCTGTGCCTGCGTCACAGAGTGATGGTATGTCGTCAAGGGGTCCTTCGTCTTCCGAGTGAAGATGAGGGTTGAACCGCGCTCCGGCTGCTGCCATCTTGGCTTGGCAATTGTGTGGCTAACAATCTATACAGTAATCACAAACGTCGAGGACCCCAGCTTTGACCTGGAAAAGCTTTTACTCAAAGTCTCCAAAGAGAATGCCTAATTACAGTGCGATCGACGTCAAAACTGGGCCGTGGTTCAAAATGAAAGGCGAGAGAGCAGCATTTTCCTGCCTCGAAGCTTAGTGCTTCAGCAATATTTGTGTCAATACAAGGCGGCATAAAGTTGTTATGGAACTATATCAGGCACTATTGCGAAGAAGGTTCTTTAGGTTCCTGTTACGTCGTACGTACAGGTGTAACATCATACTCAATTAGACGACATTTTTCATCTATCACCTACGGGGATCTATTCTTTTGAAAGATTGACGTCTTCGATAACGTGCCATCAGCCTAGAGCAATTAAGCTGGCATTGGGAAGCTCAATTGCTCGCCTTGCGGATTCCCGTAGCCATGCATGTGTTGGGAACGTAGTATCAACCTCGAGAGGGGGGATTACACGAGCAGCTCATGATGGTAATTCTGACGGCAATCGATGACAATGTTAATTCAGAGCCAACAGCATATCCCACTATTCCAGTAGGCGTGCGGCCTAGATGTGGACGTCGTGCAAGCACTCAACATACAACAAGTATGAAGGTCGTGGCGTAATGATTCGTACGAGATCTGGGGCCGGGAAAATATCGGCCCTTTTCCAGCGTCTCTACAGCCCCACTCAGCTAGAGCGACCGTCTGTCGTAAAGCTCCAAGCTGTCCTCAGGGCTCGAGCTTCAGGTGGTTGCAATCGAGTCTTGAGAAGCGCCTCTAACGTCAAAGGCGGTCGTTTCGAGGAATTGCGGCCACCATGACCGCCGAAACCGAAGGTAGCCCAAAGGGCCTGAATACAAGCAGCACACGGACATTACTGAAAGTCGTCATTCTCTTCTTCATTGCCGCCGCTGCGATATCAAGCCGTCTCTTCTCGGTGATTCGTAAGTGACAACATGTCCAGCTATCGCGTCACTAGACGTGTGCGCATCCGACGTGTTCATGAATTGACTGATCGTGGCTGGCAGGTTTCGAGAGCATTATCCATGAATGTCAGTATCCCCTGATATTTGCTGGACATCAGTCGCGCGTATTGACATTGTGACAGTCGACCCATGGTTCAACTTTCGGGCAACCAAGTACCTCGTCGCCCACGGCTTTTACAAATTCTGGGATTGGTTCGACGACCGAACATGGCACCCATTAGGTCGAGTAACCGGAGGGACCCTATACCCTGGGCTCATGGTGACGAGCGGCGTCATTCATCACGCTCTTCGAGCCATGACTGTGCCTGTCGACATCCGCAACATTTGCGTGCTCCTAGCACCAGCATTCTCGGGCTTGACGGCATATGCCTCGTATCTTTTGACGAATGAAATGACTACGTCGCCATCAGCGGGTCTCTTGGCGGCTGCCTTTATGGGTATCGCCCCTGGATACATTTCTCGATCCGTCGCCGGCAGTTACGACAACGAGGCCATCGCCATCTTTCTACTTGTCTTCACATTTTTCCTGTGGATCAAGGCTCTCAAACTGGGCTCCATGCTATGGGGGGCGCTCTGTGCTTTGTTCTATGGCTATATGGTGGCATCTTGGGGTGGATATGCGTTCATCACCTGTCTCCTACCGCTGCATGCGTTTGTTCTCATCTGCATGGGAAGATACAGCACGCGTCTGTACGTGAGCTATACGACATGGTATGCTTTGGGCACACTGGCTAGTATGCAAATTCCGTTCGTTGGCTTCTTGCCTGTCAAGACTAGCGAACATATGCCAGCTCTAGGTTTGTGCTCACCGTCACTCCTCGGACCAGCTTTATGAAACTTATGCCCTGAATTAGGTATCTTCGGCTTCTTGCAGCTCATTGCGTTTATCGAGTACGTTCGATCCGCTATTCCGAGCCGACAATTCCAAACGTTCCTCGTTACCATTCTTGTCGGCACATTCGGCCTGGGCTTGCTGGCGCTAGTCAGCTTGACGTCTCTCGGCTATATCGCACCGTGGAGCGGCCGGTTTTACTCCTTGTGGGACACTGGATATGCGAAGATACATATACCAATCATTGCTTCTGTATCGGAGCATCAGCCCACTGCGTGGCCGGCTTTCTTCTTCGACCTCAACATGCTCATCTGGCTGTTTCCGGCCGGCATCTACCTGTGTTTCCAGGATCTCCGAGACGAACACGTTTTCGTTGTGGTGTACGCCTTGTTCGGCAGCTACTTCGCAGGCGTCATGGTCCGTCTGATGCTCACATTGACCCCCGTAGTCTGCACTGCTGCCGCCATTGCTGTAGCGCAGATACTGGACCATTTTATCAAGGCGAAGTCGCCCAATCCTCCCGAAGTTGAGGTAGCTACGGATGCCTCGCCGGGAACCTCGCCCAGAACCTCGCCCAAGACCTCACCCCAGAATTCGCCCCAGAAGCCTGCTAAGAGCTCCGGCTTGCGTGGCCTTGAGAAGCCAGTAGTTGGCGTATTCAGCGGTGCTTCAAAAATCACCGTCGTGGGTTCCCTGCTCATCTACCTGGTCATGTTTGTGGCTCATTGCACATGGGTCACATCAAACGCGTATTCATCGCCGTCTGTCGTGCTCGCCAGCCGCATGCCGGATGGCTCGCAACACATCATTGACGATTATCGAGAGGCGTATCAGTGGTTGCGCCAGAACACAAAGGAAGATGCAAAGATCATGTCGTGGTGGGATTACGGCTACCAAATTGGTGGCATGGCTGATCGACCTACCCTGGTAGACAACAATACCTGGAATAACACCCACATTGCCACCGTGGGCAAGGCCATGGCATCCCGGGAAGAAGTCAGTTATCCAATCATGCGACAACATGAGGTAGACTACGTTCTCGTGGTCTTCGGCGCACTACTGGGCTATTCCGGTGATGATATCAACAAATTCTTGTGGATGGTACGCATCGCTGAAGGCATCTGGCCCGACGAGGTCAAGGAGCGTGATTTCTTCACCGCTCGCGGCGAGTACAAGGTCGACGCAGAAGCGACACCAACGATGAAAAACAGCTTGATGTAAGCCATTCCAACGCTGTGCGAGTATGAACAATATTGACCATGACTACAGGTACAAGATGTCTTACTACAATTATCACACCATGTTCCCACCTGGTCAAGCGGCCGATCGTGTGCGCTCAGTTCGCTTGCCGGATCAGGGTCCCGTTCTCAGTACGATGGAGGAGGCGTTTACAAGTGAGAACTGGATCATTCGCATTTACAAAGTCAAAGACTTGGACAACGTGGGCCGTGATCACGTGGCGGCAGCGGCCTTTGATCGAGGCCAGAAGAAGAAGAAGACGTTGAAGAAGAGGGGCGCTCGAGTGCTTCGGGTCGATTAAGATGTACGACGCTCAACTAGACTTTGAGGAATGCGGCGGCAGAGGAAACAAAGTGGTAACATGATTAACCCAGGATTATAGGGAATCGCGATACGTTTCGCCGTCGCCCGGTGCCTGGAATGTATATAAATGTATGATAAAGAAAAAAGAGAGGTCAGGCTGAGCATATCCAAAGCTGTGTGCGTGTATGAGAGTCGAAGTGGTTGCGGTCATCGATCTCAATGAGTTCATCAGCTTCGCGCACGCTACGTACGGCGCCACGGCGGGCGTAGAGTTGTGAACTGACGAGGCTATCACTTCGCAGCTGTCCAGCACCTGTCAAGCAACCCGATAATTACTAGGTAGTACCCAGCAAGCAGCTGTCAACCTGTGTTCTACCTGCCATTTTCAGAGACAGAAACCTTCTGACAAGCGGGAAAACGATGTTTTTTTACAGGTGATTTGTTTCCTCCCATCTCATACCTCCTTCCCTCTGAATTCTTCATGTTTTTCCATCCTATCTACGAGACACCCTCATCCAGGTTCCCTGCGTCCCCTTCTCTAAGCTTTTTAACCTGGAAGCCCGCAGCAGCATATGGCTCATTTCATGATGCTCTCGTTTGTTTAGCATGTCGAATATGTGGCGGAAATCGGACAGTCGGCGTGCACAACATCCAGAAGTTGATCTCCTCCTTGCAGCCTTCAATCTGCCCACGAGACGAGATGTCGAGCATATACGACGATGGATGCAGGCACAGCAGTATGGCCCAATCAACCACGTTCGACATGACGAGTGCGGCGATGCCCAGCAAGGCATGGTTCACGACGAGGCTCAAAACGAGAGTGATTCCGACAGCACCGAAGAGTGCTCAAAATTATCGGAAGTTCGACCCCTGGCCATATCACAATCTTTGCCACGACGACTGAAAAGGCCTCGCAAATATTCTTCCCCGAGGATACGACTGCCTTTTCTGGCCAGACTTCCGCAAACGCTGGGCATCAAGAAAGATCGAGAGGGGGGCGTTCACAACCTCAATCAAACGAGAAGTCGCCAGAGGCGATCAAAAACCCCTATCCCAGCTCAGCTGCAGGGCGCAAGACTAACAGCTCGACACTACACGTCATCTCGAAAAAGGACACCCACTCATTCAACAACTCACAATGGCTCAGCCAGTGGTAGCGATTCAAGCTCTTACGGAGAAGACCCGTTCACTACCGACCTTCCCCCCTCGAAGCCAACTGCGTACTACCATCCCATCTATGCTCCTGCGGTCTGTCAAGGTCCGCTGCTTGCTCCGCAAACAACGACCGCCCATGCTGCCGCCCCTGTGTGGCCAGCAATGACTGCTTTATATATGAATCAGCCTACAAATTCGACACAAGCTCCGGAATACGCTCTCAATGCGCCAACAAAACTCCAGAGTCTGCAATGTGTCGAGCAGCAGATCAGCGTTGCAAACCGAAGGCTTGCAGAAACCTCGGGTAGCTCACATGAACAAAGCAATCTGAGAACCCTTCAATGCCAGCTGAACGCAATTTTGGATTCAGTTACCAAGGCTCAGAGGACCAACATGTTGCCTTCACAACATCATGAGCAACGCCCATTGCAAGACAAAAATGCTTCATTCACAGTCTATGATAGAGGCAGGCCAGTGGCTCGCTCATCTGGAAGGAGCTCAGAGGTACAAAAGAATGGACGTCCTTTGTCTCAACGCTCGGAGAGTCCAGCAAACTTCATTTCCCATCACCTTTGCTCGGGATGTGGCAAGGTCCGCTCCAGCAGTTTCCACAAAAAGCATGTTCTGAAAAGGGGCGAGAAACCAATCTTGAATTATTGCAATGCATGTCGAGAGGGTCGAATAACACGTGGTATTATGGACGCGCATCATTTCTGTTTTGGCTGTGGCTATGTGAGATCGAAGACATTTCACAGGAACAACTCTGCAAAAGCTGGAGATCCCCTGCTTCCCAATTATTGTGTCAAGTGTACAGTGGAGGTCCAGCGCGAAGAGGCCATGGCCGAAACGTCTGTTGTTAACTCGGAGTGGAATTCTTGCCCGGGTATTCCTAGGCCAGAAGTCACTGAACCCCATCGAGATTTCGGAATTTCAGCCGACATCAGCTCGCAAATGTCAGAGGCATCAATGGGAAACCGTGCGGCGACGCTATCTTCGAGCTCGGCCAGCTTTAGCCAAGTGAACCAGGAGGAAAATGGCCCAAACTCATCAAATCATTACGAAGCTCCTCATACGCAACGAGCAGGGACATACATAAGAAACTCGAAGTTACCGAGTCCTGCGTCAGATTCTCCTCGTCGTGCCAGCAGCAGACAAACTTGGTCCGCACAACGGCGGGCCCAAAGAAGTTCTTTTGTCACAGCCGATGATGAGAATCAGTCACGAAGCAATTCAAGCAATGAAAGGGCTGCCTACCACCATCCTTACGTGGAAGATGCCGATCCAGCAGGTCTATGGTCTGCCCATTGCTCAGCACCGAGCCCATACTCAGAGGTGCTTTTCTCAGACCGCTCGTGCTTCGGCAGCCTGTCACAAGGCAGGAGTGGAAGCAACGAATCCGAGGAGGCAAGGGCACGCAACACTTCTTCACGGTCATCAATAACCCCTAAGACAGGGCACCCAATCGATGGAGATGAGCCTCACTCCGCCCAGTCTTCGAGACAACAAACGGCCAAGCCAATTTCATTGAGCAAAATGCGGCCCCCATATGACCCTATGTCGAAAGATATGCCCTACCAGCTTGGAGCTCGCCGAAACCCCATGAACGCTCACGAGCCCATTGTGCAGAGCGAACTTCGTGGCTCTCGGAAAACTCTAAAGTCCATATTTCAACGCTCTGCAGAAGCCGGTCTAGAGGCGTGGCAAGACAACACGCAGTCAGGGTCAGAATCCTCCGTTACTGGAAGAAGCAGCACAAACGAAGATAGAGGGCACGAGGAGTTGCTCGACAGTTATTCCCGCGGTGCTTTTGGGAAACGCGTAGGTCACAGCAGCCCAGATACCATTGCTCTTCCCCGAAACTGCGAAGATACGCGGAGAAAAGATCGAGAAGCCCCAGAGAAAAGGGAGAAGAGTGGGAAGAGGTCACCACTGACCGGCGGCAATGTCGACCCTTCCAAGCTGCCGTCAAATGATGCTAGTTCTCAACATACATCTCAATTTGGTGATGAAGTGGAATTCAAATTCTCGAAGGGTGTATTTGGTTCAGGCTTTGCTTTCAATGCGCCCTGCCATAGCAACGAAGACGCGGCTGGGAGCCCTGCGCGCTCTTACTTCGCCAGCACTCCTCTTCAGGAAGAATTCGCCAACGTGCGAGGAAGATTTGAAGCTCAGAGAAGCAGCTTCAGATACGCACAAGATGGCCACGACGGCGATCTCGGGAGCTCGCTCCCATCTGTCTCCGCATCAAGAAGCTATCCCTCCATTTTTGACCGACGTGGTCAGTCCTTCGGCGAACAAGAGGCCCGTATCCGATCCGGCTGTAGCGAGCAGTCCCAAACATCAGAGAATCCATACTACAAACCTCGTCATCGACATCTCGCAGACATCATAGGGAGCACATACAGCAGCTCCTTTTCCAAGGAACGAGGCGATCGGCGAGCTCGATCAAGGACCAATGTAACTCCCACATCTATCGTGTGCTTTCCGGAACCCATCATCGAGGAACCTGCCTCACCGCCAGGTTCCCCGGTCCGCAAACAAATGTTACTCGGTAAGTCTCTTTATCCCTGGAAGCCCAAACGACATTTTGAGGCTGTTGCTGACCGGTGCGCCTAACGTACAGAGTTCAACCCTGATTATGAAGGCCGCTCTTCGTCCTCGACCGAGTCGGAGGTCGATGCGCCTGAGATAGAGGATGTCAGTCCCGATGAAGGCCGTTGTGAAGAAGATGAGGATGATGAGGCTGTTCACAATTAGTGGTCTTTGTATCAATTTGCTCCTTACCGGGAGAAGTGCTCTCTTCAGCCTGTCCGTTGTGTGTTACATTCTTTCTGGGTGATCGATGAAGGAAAGGGTGTGACAGACGCTGCTTGTCGCTACTTTTTGTCATGAACAGAACCTTGAAAGGCGAGGTTTAGGGTACAAATTGGCTTTCTCTTTTTGATGATGCAGTTAAGACTTGATTCTCCTTTCATGATACTTATGTGCGAATATCGCCATGGCTGGCATTGGGCATGAATTCACACCACATTCATCAGAAAGTCAATTAGACTGGCTATATCCATTACAGGACATGTCCTTCGCCTTCTTTCAACATGCTCGCAATACTCAAGATGTACGTTACATGACTCTCCACATGCTTTTATGCTGTTCCCATCCCTTAGCTTCCAAGTTCGCTTCCCGAGGCGCCCTTCATCCTTCGCCCGGCGTTCAAATTACAGAGGCCAGAACAGGGGCCATCGACTCCCTTACGCCGGTTGTCCAGAACGCAAGAGAAAACCAGCTGTTTAAAACACCCTGCTCGATTTCGAATGTCCCACCATCTCCACGGCTTGCAGCCTTCTCTCCTCAAAGTCCCTGCTTCTCTGCCTCTCCTCGTCTACCAGGCGCTTTCGCCTTGCGTCCTCGGCCCTGGCCTCCGCAACCCTGCGCTTCTTTTCTGACTGATCTCTCACGCGCCGCTCCGTCTTCTGACATGCTGCATCTAACTTGTGAGCGATGTTGGGCGGTGCAACGTCGAGATGCGTGGTCTCTTTGGGACGGGCGGTGACTGACCCGCCCCAGAAGCAGCGGAATACGAGTGTGGTTTGGTTGTCGGCATCCTGGCCATTCCAGATGGCTATGGAGTCGCCGTCGTATATCCTAGCCCAGTTGTGGGCCGGGCCGCTGTGGTTTCGAGGGTCAGATGAGGCGAGATTCTGACCGTTGATCCAGATGCCCTGTGTAGCTTTGCTGGATATCCAGAAATGGTAAGACGATGCATCTGCATCGGAAACTTGGGGTGACCAAGGATGCGTGCCTTTGGCAGGATCTTTCGAAGGGTCGTAGCCATCTTTCCATAGTAGCATTTTGAAAGCGTATTTGGGGACTCGAGGTTCCAATTTGTCCGGAAAAACGTTTGTGTTTTCGGGTCCTCTGCCAAATGATACCAAGGAATCTGTCAAGGGAATGGATATACCCTGGATGCAAGAGAGTGCGTCCGAATCAACTATGGCGATGGCGCGATCTGGCGACTCGTCATGCTGTACAGGCACCACGATGCAGCCGTCGGGAGGTTGGGTGTCGGGATATGGTTCGAAATCGGCGGGCGCTGCCGTCGGGGGGAAGTCTACTGTATCGTCTATTGTTCTTTGATCGTCTGGTCTCCATCCTGCCAGTCTTGAGGTCGCGTTGCGGCCCTCATTCTCGTGAGTCGGGCTGGGTGGGAAATACTTCATGGCCAGGTCCCAGAGCGGTGTCTTCTTGGGGCCAAAGGTCTCGCCCCGGTCCAACGCTGCCTGCGTGAAGGCATCGTGTTGCAGCTGCGTCATCTCCGGATAGCTCAAGTGCCAGGTGCCTCGATCTTGCTCCCAGTACGACATCTTGCTGACAGGCTTGTCTATCTGACGTCCAGAGTTGAGCCGCCTGACCGGTGGCATGCGAGCCAGCAGCTTATACTCTTCCATGAGCACATCGGACATGTCTGCCATGTGACTTTCGGATTTCAGTCTCTTCATCGTCTGTTTTCCTGGCGGCGTGTTCTCGTCAAACTCTCCACTGTTTTCGAGTGAATGAGGTTTGCGCTTGCTGGACGTAGGGTCCCACGAGTCTGCAAAGTAGGTAGACGCAGCGAAACCCTTGCCTCCAGGCTTGTCACCTCCGAGACTTTGGGACGCGACATCTTCCACCAGGCTTTGCAGCTGGTCTGCCGACTGATTTGGGTAGAGGGAGGCACTGGTCTCACGAAGCTCGTGGCGTGCGTCATGCCCATGCGCCACCGCGGAGTCTGCAGAGTCGGAGGCGATATCGTCTAGGGGGTCTAGTATTTCCGTAATTCCCATGCTGGCATCTGCAGGAAGATTCAGGTAACCCGACGGTATCACACCAGAGCTTGCAATGGCCGAGACGCCGATTTCCCCAAACAGACGCGGCGGAGGAGCCCGCTGCGCCAACTGGCTGTTCTCCTTTTCAGACTCGTCATCCATAGAGTCACTAATTCGATCATCGTCGTCGCAGCCTTGCTGTATTTGGGAATGTGGTGTCTGCTCGTCCTCATCATCGGTGATCTCATCGTACGACTGCGACGCCAGTATCTCAGACGGGCTCTTGCCCAGCCACGGATGCGTCTCAAGTTGGGCGATCGTAGCACGGGTTTCTGGCCGTCTTCGCAGCATTCCAAGCAGAAAATCCATGCACCGATCAGAGCATGCCTTGTGCCGTAGAGGTGTCAAATCGAGTTGCGTCGTCATAATCTTGTGCAACAGCTCCGAGTAGCTTATCCCCGTCGCGACTGGGTATGGCGGACATCCCGACAACGTGTAAAATATGACTCCGCCCAAGGACCAAATGTCGACGGCGTGACTGTACCTCTGCCCAGGTACGCGACGCATCTTTTTCCCTCGGCTACGAATACCATTTTCATCATACTCCATATACTCTGTATAAACCTCAGGCGCACAGTACAACAGCGTGCCACAAAACGTTCTCAGGAAGGTCTGTTCGGTGTCCACCGCTTTTGAGAGACCAAAATCTGTGAGCTTGACCACCAGGGGGTTGAGGGAGCGGATGAGAATGTTGTCCGGCTTGACATCTCGATGGGTGATGTTGTTGGCGTGCAAATAGCCCAGCGCGCTGAGAAGCTGCTCAGACATGGTCTGCGTCATGTCTTCTGCAAAGACGCCGTGCTCTGCGACACGCTTACCCAGATCGCCGCCGGGCACAAACTCCATGATGATGAGTAACCGATCATCCAACTCAAAGTGCTCCATGTAGCGTACAATGTTCGGCTGTGAGACCCGTTTAGCGCGTACCGGTCACGCAGGTGACGTTGGCAACTTACATGATGCACACGCTGCATGATTTTCATCTCATTCTCCACCTTCTGGTCCAGAACGCCATTCTTCAGGAAGCGACGCTTCTCGGTCTCTTTCGCGGCGTAGGGCAGACCGTCAAATCTGGCTGTGACCTTGTAGACAACGGCAAAGGCCCCTTTACCGATCATGCCGAGCTTATTGTATTTTTCTGAGCCATCCCATTCCAGGGGCGTGACGCTGTGGGCCGGTA
The DNA here is from genome assembly GCA_018831705.1 of Torrubiellomyces zombiae. Taxonomy (NCBI): domain Eukaryota; kingdom Fungi; phylum Ascomycota; class Sordariomycetes; order Hypocreales; family Ophiocordycipitaceae; genus Torrubiellomyces; species Torrubiellomyces zombiae. Next base: position 20,968 of record JADHZA010000285.1, read on the forward strand.
TTCGTCTCGTGGGAGAATTCTGCAGCGCCGGGGACGCCTCCAACACAACCCTTCTCGCATGACGGTCCGCAGGCGCCTTAAACAGGTCAACGTGGCCGCCGAATCGAGGTGTCGGGTCGCTGGGCACCTGCAGCGCATGTCGGGTATAGTAGTCTTCCACCTTGGCGATGTAGGCCCGCTCGTACTCGCCATCTCGACGAGGTATCCGAACACGGAAAGTCAGATCCCGGATCTCGTTGTCGAGGAAGATCTTGATGACGTTTCCGGAACTTAGCACCCACCTGGTAACTGGCTGCTTTGCGTTGTCTTTTGGGTGCCTCGTCAGCAAGCGCCTGTCGACAAAGGTCCCATTGGTCGACTGGTCTTCTATCATGACGTTTCCATGTTCGTTGACGTAAATACGGAAGTGTATGTTGCTGACCCGCTTCAGAGGGTCGTTCAAGAAGACGACGTCGCACCGGGAGCTATTCCTTCCGAAAGCGAAGCCGGCCGCTGGGTTCTTGACATTGGCTGAAAGTCTGAGGATGATGGCGTAATTGCCACGGCTGGCCGAAATGGATTCGAAGCGACTCGCATGGTTCTCCGATTCGTCGTCGGCTTCGACACCGTCGGCCTCGTCCTTACCGATGATATGAGGTGAGCCATCATGGGCTAGTCGTTGTACTTCCTGTCGCGCCGAGTCGGAATGGGGGGACAGGACACAGATGATGTCCGAGACAACTTCATCTGGAAAGCCCGTGTTCTGTTTGCCTATACGTCGCGGGTCGAGGACATTCTGGGTTGCTGCAAGGTAGGGAAAGTCAGATCAGTCCACAGACGACATGTTGCAGGTCCGGATATCAGATGGAAATTACCTTGGGTCGGCTCCTCCCCATCCATTGGGAGCGGCCTCGACGCAGAGCAGGCCGAATGGTGCCCCAATAAAGTCTCACGAGTACAAGTATGTTAATGAGTGATGTTCGACTTGAGCTGAGAACGGAAGGTGTCACAACCCAAAAGTTAATAAAGAATGCCAATGCTACCAGCTGCGAATGGGTAATTATAAGGTTGGAGGGGTGGCAGAAGTGGGTGGAGGGAACAAGCTCCCTTGTCATTGTTTTTTCTGGACGGCCAACCGGAAGCCACTTTTCGGGTCTACCCTGTGGCTGCATGTATCATGGCCATATGGCTACTACTAGTGCTTGTACTGCCTACCGTGGGCTGCCAACGGGCCACGCGGGCCTACCTTGTGGCAGCGGCTCTGCTAGCATGGAGGGCACGTTTTGTATTACTTGTAATTACGTAGTCAAGTATGTGTCGTACAGCTATAGCACCTCAACTGTAACAACATCACCCTCGCCTCTCCTCCAGGCCAGACACATGTTCGTCGCACTCCCCAGACGGGAACGACAGCACGCAGGAGAAACCGAACCCCAATGGAAGGAACTGGTGACCAGCTTACATACATACATAGTTGACGTGTCAGGAAAAGAAAAACACAAGATTATGAAAAAGCAAAGAGTTGGTTGACGAATGCGCGTCCGTCCAGGTGGGTGAGCGGCCCTCGTACTTCATGGCCTGCTGTAAGTAGGCTGTGGCGAGCACCTGTCTGTGCGTGGGGACCCCGTCACGTCCAACCATGTTTCCCCTGTAGACGCGCACACGCGGACCGGCACGCACATGTCCAAACGTCCACTAGTGCGCCGTTGCCTCCATGGGTCGTCTGACCATTTGGTTGGTTAGAGTGATGGGGGTCGCTGGGCCACCACGCCTGCGACGGTTTGAGCTGCTGTACCCTGGTCGCTTCTGACAGACAAGCCGGTCCTATCAATCCGTTCAAAAGACCTCTGCTTGGCACACGGGTATACAAGACGACCACCCTCCACTTGTTTACATACTGAATCTGAGGAGTTTGTGTGACAGCTTGTCTCCGTTACACAGTCCCTGATCGTGTCACCGCAAGTCCCCTATTCAAACACAGGGAAACTGCGGCAATACCAGTAGCCCTACAATAGACAGCCGTCGGAACGCTATGTGATTTTGCACATGTTATACTAAAACTATTTGTGCGGAGATAAGGAGATACGCCCTTTCGGCATTCGGGTCGGTCTTAGAAAAGAAAATGCGAAGAAAACAAAGGCTCTACATGCGAGAAGGGGCTCTTCGGCCCAGAGAACGCATACCACACCAGAATCTTTTGATAATCCCTCCGCTCCGTGACCCAGCAACGCCTTTTGAAACGGAAAATGATGCGCTAAGGCAAATAAAAAGCCGAAAGGTACTGGTAGAACCAACATAGGAAAGGTAACGACAACCAAACATGGGCGCCATCAGGTTGGACTGTATCGCGTCTGGATGATCAGAAGGCATGTCCTTGGTGCCGGGCATAGTTGTGTGGAGCGGCTTGCCCAGTGGCGTACTGCCCCTGAGGGGGGAGCACCGGTGAATTAGCGCCAGAACGCAGAGGCTGTGCGAGGCCGCCTGCTGGCATTAAGTGCTGTGGTGGAGGGGGGCCGGATCCTCCTCCAGATGCATGTTGCGGCGGCTGCGGGCTGGGCGTTCTCGGCCCCGGCCCACCATGGCCTGCCGTCAGGTTCCGAACGTGCCCGTAGGATGGCGATGCTGCTGCCGCTCGTTGTTGCACGTATTGATCGGGCGTCAGGCCTCTGGACCCCGAGCCGACGTGAGAGCCGCCGGGCTGCCAAGCCACCATTCGTCTAGAGTCCGACGAGTCCCCTCGAGGATAACCAGGCCTGGGCCCTGGGGACTGAGGCCGTCCAGGTTGGTAAGCCTGTTCAGGAGAGTGCGTGCCTCGTACTTGATCGGGATAGCCCGGATCGGCGGGAGGAGGAGCCTTCTTGCGAGGTAAGGCCGTGGCACCGTAGTTGATGGTAGGGCCAAAATTCACCTCCGGGATATTGGGGTTCGGATCGTTCTGTATCCCGGGCTCGGCGCCTCCAACAGTCTTCAAAACGCCGGCCCGGGGGCGGTCTCGATCCTCTGAGAATTCCCTTTCATTCGCTTGTCTGGTCGTTGGCTTATCCGACGCTTCGTAGCCAGGGCCTTGCTGATGCGGCGGCGGCACCGGTCGTCGATCGTACGCGTACGGCGGGCCACGATCTCTGTCCGAGGTATAGTGGTCGATGATATCATTTGGTGTGAGGCTATTGGTCTGTCTTGGGACGGGTTTTCGTTGAGGATACATGGGGCCAGGAGGACCGCGGCCAGGCGGATGCCCTCCGGGGCCCGGTCGATTGTTGTGAGGCCCCTGATGTGGCGGCCCCTGGTTTGGCGGGCCATGATGTGGTGGTCGTTGGTTTGGCGGCGGCCGCCCACGACCGTGGGGTGGTCCACCTGGTCCGGCTCCTGGTGGTGGACGAGATTGGTCGGGTCGAAATTGGAATTGCTGAGGGTTGGGAGATCGAGGAGGCGGGCCCTGAGCCCCTGGCGGATATGGGGACCGCCGTCCCTCTTGATGTAGCGACCGGGCCGGCGAATGGGGGCTATTCATATGAGGACTGTGGGGGCTATACGGAGACCGAGATCGCTGGCTGGGTATATGTAACGGCGGCAATCTGCCTTGGGGTGGTACCTGGTTTCCTGGCCTCAGAGCTTCATGAGAGCCGGCAAAATTAGCAGTTATTCCTCGAGGGGTGGTGTGCGGATGTACCGAGGGCCCAGTAAACACACCGTCCTCGTCCCCTCTGCGCATAGGATCAGCGGGCTTTGGGTCTGTTGGATTACCAATGCCACCTGCATTTGCCATCTGAGCGAGTGTTGAAGTCGACAACCGACTGTTGGCGCGTCGGAGCTCGGGCGAATGGTAAGCGTTGCTTGCCGGCCGAGCTTGCGGGCCATGGTTAAAGGCCGGTGGTCTGGAAACCGGTTCCGGAGACTGCATGCTCCTCATGGCGTCCAAATTGTACATGGGAGGGGCCGGAGATGTGCCACGCTCATCATCCGAGCCTGCGGGCTCTCCAGCCGCCATTCGCTCCCGGAGGACATTTCGGAGAGCCATTTGCGGGCTTGATGGGGACGCGCCGGGGCCTCTTGATGCGCCCGCTGCCAAATTCGGATCGGACGCATTTCGGACGTGGTGAGATTCGATGCCAGCCTGTGGACGTTCACGCGTGTCGACACCAGGGGCCTCAGGGCGCTGTGCTCCGTTGAGGGAGAAGGACCGTGACGACCGCGTGGAAGCTGGCCCGTCGGCGAACCCGACCTTGGGTTTGTTGAGTGCTCCCACAGGGCCTCCGCCATAGCTCAATCTCGAGCCGGATCGGCTGCCGGCTCGAGAGTGGGATGCCGATCGGTCTTCCACGGCATTCATCCGTTCGCCCGTGGCGTCCTTAAGCCGCTTCCGCCAATCTCTGCCGCTCCAGGCTGAGCTGCCGTCTTCGGATATGAGGGAGGAAACATCCAGTAGCTCCAAATATCCGTAGCGCTTGTGTTTGGGCATTGCAAACATGAGGGACCGCGGATCCAAAACACTGGCGACGAGCCTGCCTGGCCTTCCGTACAGTGCGAATGTGTCCCAAGTCGGAAACAGAAAACGGAGGAGCATTTCAAACCCGCTGACGGCTGGGTGAGTCTCGGGCATTATGAAGACGAATCCCTCGGTGGCTGACGGTGGATCAGAATGGACCGTCACGTTGCCCTCAATTTTGAGAAGGGTCGAGGCGTCCACGAGCGATTTGGCTTGAGGGTAGATGGCATATGCTGAGTAGGCATCGGTAATGGTGGCGATGGGCTGCGCCTTTTTCTGCTTCTTGCCGTCTTTGCGAGTATCATAGAACTTGATATCTCCCTTGAGAACGGGGACGGCTGAGCGATCATACGGCGACCTCTTCTTCAGCTCCTTTTGCATCTTTGCGAACTCCTTCTCATCGGGAGGCGTGATGACACACCAGCACCGACGCCAAGGCACGCCAGCGCCGAAGCGGACCCGAACCCACTCTTCCGTTTTGAGGCGAGACCTCTCCATGATGACGTTGATGTTGTTGAGAGACTTCCCGCGGCCGGCAACAAGTGCCCCAGTATAGGCCTCCTGCAAAGTCGAGTGCTCATACATGGCGAGACGAATCGCGGCGGTCCACTGGACAAGCGAATGATGCGAATTGAAATGGAGCAGGTATCGATTCCTGCCAGCGGTGGAAATGCTCAGAATATTTTGCAGAGGTTGCTCATCCGTTGAACGAGTAGGAAGTGACTCGATCTACGCTTGGTTAGGATGCAAGAATCGCTCCATGCTCGATGCAGGGGTACTTGCCATTTTAATGGAGGCGTCGGTCAAGTTGATGAACTTGGGAAGAACTTCGCCATCATCTCCAGCAGCATCAAGCTCTGCAGCATCCCAAAGGGACAGAACGGTGCCGACAAGTTGCGCGAAACACTCGGTCCAAGATCTGTCAGGGTTGGGCTTGCCCTCTTTGAACGGGGTCAGCATCTCAAGACGTCAAGCAACACTAAGGGTCGAGTTAAGTCATACGCGTGTTCTGATCATCGAGTTTCAAAAAATAGCCCTCCTGATAGAGTTTGTTGGAATGACTGTTGAGAAGGGTGAAGACGGGCTGCAACTCGGGAATGGTGTCCTCGTTGATATCCATGACGGGCGGTGTATAGTGGCTCATCATGGAAAGCGGACGAGACGAGCTGCGTTGGTGTCGATGAGGGCTGCCGCGAGGTGATCTATTCAGCGGAGTGCCATAATCCAGGCGCGCAGGAGGGGTAACTGGACGACGGACAGCGCCGAGTTGCTGCTCCTGGCGATCTCGGTAATGTTCGGAGCCTGGTTCTGGCGAGGCCTTGGTGGAGCGATGAAGAGGCGAGTCGTTGGGAGGTGACGGTGATGGCGACGGTGTCTTTACGCCCGTAGAGAGCTGGGACATGAAGGAGAGGACTGTGGCACCATGATGGCAAGCGGGTCAAGCGTCAGCGAATGTGATGGGCGGAATGAGAAGAGTCGCAGAAATCAGACAAACACGGCCCTGGGCAGATGCCAAGGAAAGTGAATGGACAACAGAGGACGGAGGGAGTGCCCAATTTGCTCCGGAGAGGGGCAAGCCCGCCCATACATTCAGTGCTTGAGGGGACCGACCGGTGCTACTCTCCCTCAGCCCCCCTTGGCACCAGTCCCAGGGTTAGCGCCCTGAACCGCGCAGCTCAGTAGGAGCGGGTCCAATCAATACAGGTAGGCAGGCAGGTAACTGTACGGTGGGCGTCGGTCCAGCCCAGCCCTCAGAGGCCCTGCACCGCCTGTATGGATTCAAATGACCGCACTCCGTACTTGTAGAACGGGGGAGCTCGGGCTTGCGCCGCTGGTATGGAGGCCTGACCCGCCGCGACGCAGGGATTGGGGGGCACAGCTGCGGTGCAATTTGCTCGCACCGCTGAGCTGAGGGAGCAATAATAACAAGCACCTGCATCAAGCGGGCATGCAGCGAGCCCGGCTGGAATGGAAGAATCGATGCAGCACAGGGTGAGCGCTGCGCCGCGGGGGCGGAGACGCGGGAACGGGAAATTGGGAAGAGCGCGAACCGATGACATAAGAGATTCGAAGCATCAAAACGTACCTCGATTTCGACCCATTGTTGCCCAGGTATGGGGAGGCTTCTTGCTGCCTCAGCTGCCACACTTTGGCCTGCTGTTTTGATTCGTTTGTTCCTTTGTTCTCTCCCTCGTCGAGCTTCCAATCCGGAACAATCGGGAGACCAGCAGATCAGCTCCGAAGGCTGTTAGAGCATGGGGGATGGATGCTTGACACAAGAAAATCTTTCTTTTCCTTTTCTTCCTTTCCTTGTTTGGCTCTCGTGATGCCGGGCTGGGCCCCTTTGTCGAAATGATGTGTCGAAGTGAACGGGCCTTGCTTGTTCAAAATTCGAATTGGGCTATCTCTCGTGTCGCAGATCAAGAGTAGCCGGTCCGTGCACAGGACAAGATAGGTCTGCGTCTGCGGGCTGGACGCAACTGACCAGGCCTGTTCTGAAAATATAGTAATCAGCGTGAGAACCGATTGCGCCGGAAACAATGCTCACGGCACCGCGATAGGAACCAAGGCACGCGGCTTCGTGGCAATAAATTTCGAATATGAGAGGGCTAGCCAGCGGTGGTTGGGCTCTTGGCAGCTTACCGCAGTCTCCCGGGGTTGCACTGCTTATAGAAACCGGGCAGTGCAGAAATATGCTCGGCCGAAGGACGGCAAGGTTGGCAGAGATGCAAAAGGCCTAGCCGAGAGTTAACACTCGACCGCGCAGCCCCCCCTCTGTCTCGGTAACTATCTTGTTGTCTCTCGAACGGTCGTACGGGGAGTCGTCGACGTCAACCAGTGACTGTGATGGAGACGAGATGCTGTGCCGGAAGCGTTCTCGCGATGTAATATGTGCGTAGTTGGAGGAGTTTTTTTTCCCGTGGCCTCGCTGGAGGAGCTCAACGGATTCCGTCCAACAATCGAAACGGCAGAGGCGTTCTGAAATAAATGCGGTAGGCCAGGCTCGTATGTTTATCAAGGTTGGGCGAAGGATGTGTGACGCCACCCGAAACTGGGTGGGGTGTCTTGCGCAAAGTCTAAGCGGTCATGGTCGTCACAGGTTGTCAAGGATGGGGGACCATGCGACAAAAGGCTCAGGCCGGGTCAATGAATGCGCTAGTGATGGAGCAGCAACGAGAAAGAGAAAAGAGGGAGAGAGAGGTTCTGTTTGGATCGACAGCAAGCCGCTCAGCTATGTATTTGTACGACGCAAATGCCTCGTCATCTGGAAACTCGGCTTGCTTCAGCAGCTGCTTATCCCGCGACCCACCTCCAAGTTCAGTTGGCGCCGTCTGTCCATTCGATCCCACCAGCTTCCATGAGATCCGGATCTTGGCGGCTGGCGCGTGTTTTGTGTCGCCGAGCGAGCCGCCGCCGAGCGCGAATCATTTTACAGAGTGTGTAACTGTCCATTTGTACATGTATATGTATGTACTGCCTCTGTCTCGGCATCAGCCTTTCGCACGGCATCACATGGTACTTCTGTAAGGACCCGGCGCCTCGGGGTGTCATGCTGCCGTCAAAGCCGGGCAACGACTGGTCCTAAGCAACTCCTA